>JAMXBB010000011.1:94284812-94484821 GCA_024138015.1 Lumnitzera littorea
ACACACACACACACACACACACACACACACACACACACACACACACACACACACACACCACGGTATGCGCTTGATTTGATCTAATATTAATAGAAAGGAGCACATACATTTGATAATATGGAGCTTTTCTTTTCTTTTATTTTTTAATTACATATGGAACCATTTTCTTGCATATCAAAATAATTATTAAAAAAAAATGCATCTATTTTTATATATAGTGAGTTCGATTTACATTTCTATGACTAAGGTTATGCAGCTAAAAAAAAAAAAAAATCATTACTGGCCAGAGAAAAAAAAAAAAAAAACAAATTTTTACACACTACAAAAGGACATCTTTAAGCCCATATTGCAGTTTCTGCATTTGGGCTTTAATATAGTAAAATGGTGACACTTGTAAGCCCATTTCAATTTCCACAGCTGAGAAGGTCATGAGACTAGTCACGTTTTCTAAAGTTTTAGCCTTAATTTTTTTTTTCCCCAGTCATTATAACAAAAAGAGAAGATTGGAACCTAATTCAGTAAGAGCCCAGCATTCATACCAAGAGCCTTGGCCCTTGTTATAATTTAAGTTCCATTATAATGTATATGCTATGTTACTTCTAGCTTACGAAAGTCTTTTCCTCCATATTGCATGAAAACGTAAAAATATTTAAGTGACGGATAGACTATGAAGTATCTACTTTTCGATTCAATTACTATGTAAAAATAAAAGTAGAAATTAAAAGGGAAATTTACATTATAAGTTCAGGTCAAACCATGGAACGATATTTATTTAATAAGCCAACCTTCTTAGTATTCTAAATCAAACCTTAACAACATAACCTTAAATTTGACATAATCCCATCCTTAGAGGTGAGCACATTCCTTTCTCGCACACGATGCTCAAGGCTTGTCCAAAAGTTCTACGAACAGTGAAAGTTCTTCGCTTGTGCAGCTTATCGAAATGATCATAACTTTGCTTGTGCACCACAAGGACCTTCTCCTGCCCAGGTTTATGCTGTGGTAGCGGTAGCGGCGGCTTTTGCCACTTTGTTATCTTCCGTCTATGCACTTCTGGAGGAACAAAAATCGCCTTGTTGATATCTTGAAGAACATCCGTTTCGGAATCGTAGCGATTGGAAGAGTTAAAGAACATATTGAACACTTTCGAGCATCCTAGATGGATGAGTTTGATGGATTTCGGCATATCTCCATTGTCGTGGTCTAAATCATTCGTTAGGATGTGTTGAAGGAACTGTTTCTTCCTTTCGTTTAGGAGCATTTGTGCATGTGAAACCGCATCCTCCATGTTGGCTTCTGGGTTCTCCTTCAAGTAAAGCAAGAGATAGTTCGCGTTTCCTTCCTTTTGTTCCTTCTGCAATTAATACCATGTGATATGATAAACCGATGGTTAATATCATTTGTATATATTACAAATGTTATGAATTAGGTTTTTCAAAAAGAATAGGAAATCATCAAATAATCTTAAAAATGAACTCAATTTACATATCCCAGATTAAGAAAAGGCTTTCACGGCTAGTTAGGTCAAGGATCATAGGGAGAAACTACTATGCTCATGTGAGCGACAAATTAATTATATTTATTACACTATACAATGGTGGATTTCATAATTAATGGAGTTTCTCTCTACAAATTACCAGAACAAGAAGCTCGTCAGATAACTTTCATAGGGTTTCTTTGTGAAAAATCGGGAAAAGTGCTTCCCTTGGAGCCTTCGATGGGACACGGTGGAATCCTTCGCTAAGAAGCGATCCTCCATGAAGGACAACATAGTATATGTTATTTTTTTTCCCCCTCTTTTTTGAACCATTTGTAAAATAATAAATAAAATTCATTGCAATAAGCACAAATTCGTCGAAACATTTTATAGATATCGATTTCTACCATTAGCTTTATCTTTTTCATGTATCTAACACATTCTTAACTTTGTTAAATTCGATCCTAGATGGTCTGTAAAGTTGACAAATTAACTAAGATTACTTATTTGGCCAAAAAAAAAAAAAAAAAAAAACAAGAAGGATTACTTGGAAAACATGTAAGTTTATTCTGAGGTTGCTTAGAGAAAACTTACCAAATAGCTCTGTATGTCATTCACCAATCTAGAAGTTACCATAAGCAGCTTGGTAGTATTTGGGTAAGGGGCTGTCCAAATCTTATGATAAGGAGTTTTCATATGTAGAAAACATGTTGCTGGAAGGACCAGAGTGTGTGTGGCTATTGATGTCATGGCAGTAGTCAGATATTCATTTGTAGATGGCGAACATCCACCTTGTCCCCATTCTGCTTCCTTAAGCCATGCCTCAAATGTTTCATGCCACTGTAAACAAATATAGACATAGTTAATATCCTCTAAATTATTGATACGCATAAATAAATTTATCAAACTTTCAATATATGACTTTTTACAGTAATACTTCTTAAATATACTAGATAACAGAACTCTAATAGTTAAAGCATTTTTGTGAAGTATCTCAGAACTCTAAAATTAAGCATGTTCGAACTATGTTAATTTGTGAATGGACATCAAATCGTTACATTTACCTCATAGTAATTTTAATTATATAAGATCATGTCATCATAATTCCCCTTAATTCATTATACCCCTCATCTCATAGTGATTTTAAAGATATACAATTAAATTTCAAACATTGGTTGATTATAATCATTTGTCATACTTTTGAGATTCTAATAGAAAAAAAAATCATTAAATCACATATAAATACTAATAAAATCAATTATCATACATATCTTGCATACATCATATATATCATTTTATTAATATTTACATATTAAATATATATAACATGCTATACAACTATATTACCATTAAATCATTTCTCATTATATTCTAATACTGTTTTTGGATAACTTTAACTTTTTCTTTTTTTTTTTTTATGTCAGCTTTTCACATTTATGGCTTTGACATAATCATTTGAATGTGAAGTAGATTGACTCTATATTGGAAGCATGAAACACGTACTAAACGTTGAAGCTTGTCTCTTATGCAATGTCTTCCTTGTTGGAAACATTTGTCTGCGACTTCTGTGACGAGATCATCAAGAGCATCAAATATAATCTTACTATGTCCATGTAGGCCTTCATTATTCCATCTGTATTTAGGGGAAAAAGAAAAAAGAAGAAGGACAGAAATAAGATGATAGAATTAATAATTGACTTCTAGCATATAGATTGATATTTTAATCTTAAAAGAAAAAAGTGCAAAATTTTCAAAACTCTTTTGGCTAATCTTCAATTTAGCTTAAATCTTTCAAAATGTTCAATTACGAGTTATAACAACTTCGTAAAATTGTGATTATATAAATCGTCTAAATATGCACGGTTATCTTTGATGATGTTACATAAAATTCGATACATAAGTAAATAATTTTAATTATATATGAAATTTTTTATAAAGTTCCGTATTATTACATAAAATTGAAATAAAAACTTACAATAGCATTGTTGTTAGTATTTTATTTGTATTTCTTCTGTATTAAATCAATTACATCCGTAAGATCTTTTATTAATTAATAGAGATGATGATTAAACTTACTTTCTCACCGCATCGGTAAGTTTTTCCAGCTCTTCCAATGGAGCTTCCTCGTCAAAGAAATCATCTGCAACTGTTATTATTATAGCACTTTTGGCTACCATTGTCCGTACGTAGGAATTGTAAGGAAGGGAGGTGCTCGATGCAATGGCGAAATAACAATACGTTGTTTTCTCCCTACCGAATCCCATATCACAGAGCCCAATGAACTTAGACCACCTGTTTTTTCATCAGCAATTGTAATCTCATCAACCTTTCTAATTTTTGCGGCGTGTCGTGTTCATGTTTTTCTTTTGTATAGAATTCATGACAGTGTTAAAAGTATATAAAAGGTTGTAAATATTAGCGTTAGAATATTTTTCATTCTAAACAGTATATAAAAGCTTTTACATAGATATAGATATGCATGTGTGATGATTTTTTTTTTTTTCAGTATTAAGAGTTTCTTAATTTATTAACATTTCATCAGCCAATACAAGTTGAATTATATAATAAATCAACCTAAAAAATAATAATAATTCTACAGTAGTATAAAAGATTGGCTTGATATTGTATTAGAGGAGAAAATTTATAATATCAATACTTTATAAAAGGTATATGCATGGTATTTTAAAATTTTAAAATGTTACTATAGTTTGCCCTAAAAAGAAAAAAAAATCAATTAATAGCAATTTTGTCAACCAGTCACGTGTAATAGATTCATGCTAAAAAGTTAAAAATAAATGATACTGACCTTTTAACTTCCTCAAGCTCATTTCTGTATATCGATTGTCGAAGAACATAGTTTCGATAAGCAACTTGTGATAATTCCTGATTTTTCTCAAATAATAACCTGATCCGAAAATTGAAATTAATGCGCTTGAAGTTACTTACTGTTAACTAAAATTATTCAACCGGCTACCTTTCCATTTTGTATTCACATTTCTCAAATAGTACTATTAATTGGATAAATAGTAACAATACACTCATCCCTTAAATACACTTTATGTGCACTTCATTTCAAGATTTTGCCGTTGAATGAAATAATAAAAATATTAAATTAAAAAAGAAAAACAAGCATAAATTGAGCATAAAATGGTGATATATGAGCCTAAATGTACTTTCTTTATAGATTTAGAAATTTAAATGTTTAATTTCAGGGATTGGTTGCCAAGAGCACATGAAGTAGACACGTATTTGCAATTTAGCCTTGAGTATATTATTGTATTAGCTAAGATTATTGTAGTTTAATTATATAATTACTGATTTTTTTAATAGAATAAATTAGATTCGATTACTTTATCCTCCAAAGTTGTATTACGGAAGTTTGAAGGGAAAAGGAAAAAAAAAAAAATTCATATTATCTGGTACGGAAAAAGGGCATCATTGTTGCGTTGTACCTCTGAAAGGAGAATTTGCCCATCCATAAAACATTAGCGTCACTTTCTTCCATCCAGATTCTATGTTCCAAGTGGTCCAGTCGAGCAATCCATGGAATTGCCAATTCATTCTTGATCTACATAATAAATAAGATTCCGTTGCGTTAAATAAATATAAGTTCTCAAAATAGTTTTCACCTTTCATCACAAAATTTTCTATCCTTTTAATCTCATAGGTAGGATCCATCTCAATTTTAATGGAAACTTTAGGATTGTCAATCGTTTAATTTATCGGTCTATATTTATATTCAAGAAGCAAATACTACTATTTTTTGTTCACAACGAAATGAATAATAAGTTTGCAAAAAAAAATAAATAAAGAAATGAATAATACTTACAAATTACAATAGATAAATTTTCACTCTATTATTTTTACCTTCTACAATTTTTCTTGAGTACCGGTCCATATGAGTCTCTTTCATCCCTTCTTATATCTCTTCATATATACTACCTCTTTTCAAAACCATTAGACTATAAAAGAGTCTTGACAGGTTATTACTCATTAAAAACCACAAACTTCTTGTTCGTTCAAGATTGATGATAAATTGTGTATAAAAATATTAACTATATAGAATTATATTTAAACCAATGTAATTAAGCAATCATGCAATATAATATTGGGCTCTTTTTTTTTTTCCTTGCATCCATTACTTTAATCCTCCTCCACTTTATAAAGTAAATTTTATATGAAATTATTGTATATTACATATATATATGTGTGTGTGTGTGTGCATATGTTTACCATTCTTTGAAAGCTTGGGGAGAGTTCTATACTCTGGCAATCTGCATCCTTCATCACACACTTCTCAAGAAGTTTCTTTGAGAAAGATCTTGCTTCTTCAAGGTCGTGCTCACTTGAGAACATGAGTTCTGTTGCCCTGTATACGTTAAGCAACACGCTCGAAAACTGCTCGTAGTTCTTCTCTATATGATCTCGAATATCTTGTTCGCGTAAAAACCAACAAAATATTGCTGCAACATAGAAAACGCAATACTCAACCTCTCTATACGAGCTAGTCAATCTAAGAAAATGAACCATTGGGATTACGGTATAATTTATAATAGAAATTTTATTTTCATTAAACATTTATTGCGGCAAATTTTTCGTATTATAGTTACACCAAGTGCATGAGTAACACTTTCCAATATTTGCAATAAAAAAAAAACACCTAATTTACCGCTATAATATGTTGTATATTTTTAAATTGTTGATAAATAGTGATTCTTCAAAAGAACTGAATATAGATAACAATATAATATATTTTGTAATAATTATTTATTTATTTATTTTTGAAAGTGTTTCTAATATGTAACGTAATCATAATTAAAAAAATTGTCATACTGGATACTTAGTAAAAGTAAATTATTTCTATAAATTGGAAATTACAGCGATTATTTACGAGTAGCTGCAAATTTGCAAGTTCCACCGCTCAATTTTCTTATAGTGCGCTAGTTCCCTGGGCTAAATCCACATGTTCTCATTAGAAATCCACCCAGTTGGGGCCCAGGAAAATGGTGTCACACTGGGATTGGCTCCGCCTGTCATAATGTAAGCGTAAAATGCAGGTACATCTGAGATCCGTACATGAGGCTACACGTGAAACCGGTTTCTTATGTCACACTATAATTAAAAATAAATGTACCGATTTATTATCCTAAAGTAATGGGTTGGGTCCACACTAAGCTAAGATTTTTTGCCGGTGGACCACCGAGTCCGGTCTTACCAGGAACCAATCCATCTAAATTAGAGAGTTTGGGTCCAGAGTATAGCTCTCAACCTCACATGTAAACATGTAAACTAGCTAAATCGAACCAAATTTTTATCATGAAATTTGATGTATTTTGATAAGTAAACTTTATTTTAAATTCGAATTTAACTCAATTATAAATTAAGTTCGAGTACAATCAAATTTGAGTAGCTCGAAAGCACGTCTTATTTGCAAACTTAGAATATGAGATAAAGTTAAACCTAAGAAGATAAATATATAAAATAAATTAATATATAAATAAATAAATTACTAAATAGTAAATAAAGATTATATTATATAATACATATGTTATATACTATCTCATTTTATGTTATATATTTACATTTATTATATAATATTAGCTTTTGGATATTAATTATATATTATATGTAATATATAATATATATTAATATATAATATCTTTATATATATAACTCGTAAGTTGATATATTAATATATAATATTTATATATATAACTCATAAATTTATTTACGAATCTAAACAAATAAACTTATAAATTTAAGACAACCTACTAAAATTAACGAGTGTTATTTTGAGTTAGAATTTAGCTCTTTTACACTCTATCCCTACTGTAGAAAAAGGGTCGCACAATCCCATGTTGTCTACGTGTCTCTACATTAACTCCAATGAGAATTTTCACGAGATACGTACATGATGATACGTCATAGCCATGTAGCCTTAGTAGCCAAAATGCCAAAGAATCAGTAAAGAGCCGTGGTGCAATCATCTCAGTTGACTTTGAAAAATGTTTTTCTTGCACATATTTCCTGGAAAAATAAAACAAATAATTAACAACCATAAAGAATGATAAGCACTTCGAATTTGAATTTTTCCAAGTATCAGTTTAATCCTAAACATGTTACAATTGTAACAAAAAAGAATGAAAAGTCCTACATATATCTCATACATTTGAACAAAATCTTAATTTCTAAAAGTATTAGTTTAGTCCTAAATATCAAAATATATATATGCATTTTGAGTCCAATCATCGGTATAGTTGATTATATTTAGAATCATTGTTATAATTTATACCTCAATTTTATCACTTTTAATGACTATATATATAAAGTTTTAATTTATCTAATTATACATTTAATTAAAAATTTAGTTATCACCCTTTATATTTCGATTAACTTTAATTTATATCCTTAATCTAATCAATATAATCGTAATTAACCAAGATATAGATAATATCAGTTAATTCTTCAATTAAGTATATAGTTAATAAGTTAAAAAATTTTAGATTTATAATTATAAAAAAATTGATATATAAACCGTAATATTGCCTTTCATATTTATGTCCACAAATGATTATATTAACAAAAAGGGAAGTAAGCACGAGTAAATAATTGGGTCCCGTCGATAGAAGTCGCATATCCGTAATCATTTGCTACAGTTTACCTGTGAATTTGTTGCAATATGTCTTCAATTTCTTTGCTGAAATGGTCGCCCAAGCCTAACCTCACAAACTGGTTCACCATGATGAGCTTTAAGTGCTCTTCGTCCACAAAACCGGAAGATGGAACTCCTTTATGATAAAAATAAAATCATTATATGAGTTTTGTTTCAAGTTCGAATGATTTATAATTTGCTTAGTTTAAAATTCATCGCAAATAATTTTTTTCCCCCTTTTTACCTCTTCCATTTAGCCGACGCTATATATATTGAATAATTCTTTTAACTCTTTTATTGTTTTAGCACGTGCATAACAAGTATCGTGCCCCTCTAATCTCATTTATTAAAGCGAAAACACTATCATTCATCTACAAACTTATTGGACTATGGTGAAATTCAATAGGTAGTTTTAATAAAACCCATTCAAAAACTGAAAAGCTAAAATTCGAAAAGCAAACCGATGTGCAAGACATGCTGAGAGAACATGGTTTTGAAATCTTACTTTCTAAACAAACAAGTAAACATCATATTTGTTTTGTTTCCACTAGATTTGCACTACATAGACCGCACAGGGACGTGTTCACCTCATATTAAGCTATATATCTATATATAAATATATATATATATATACAATATACTCATAGTCCTATCTTTATTTTTTTAGGAAACTAATCCAACCCTTTATTCAACTATTAATTTGTATTTATTTAAGTTTGGATCATTAAATTAATTGTAAATTCAACATTCCTGATTTAAAACAATATGAACCAATAATAAGATAAAGAGTTATATCGATCCTATCAAAATAGATGATAAGATCATAAAAGCTCTCTCTACCTCTCTCTCTATATTATATATATATATATATATATATATATATATATATGATATTATTAATTTTCTTTTACCTCCACCGACAGATTTATTTACGAGAGATCTAAGGTAAGATAGAGATTTCTTGTTTCCGGTTGCCAAATAAGCACTTGCGGTGGCCGAAGGTGAATTGAATAGGGAACCATCGCTCATCAAGTGCCTCATTATCATCTCCTTATCAACTTCGTATGTTGAAGGCAACGACTCGAGGTAAGACAACAATGGCGAATATCCATTTGTGTCCACAAGATTCTCCCTGGTGAAAAGTACACGGGGAAAATGTAAGTACCTATAACCAAAGGCACGTAAAAGTTGTAACAAATGCAAATGGATACCCGTAAAAAGACTAAATGAACTAATTGTTTATATTACTGTTGTCAAACTTGAGTCGATCTATTCAGTCTAACTTTGTTCGGCTTGACCCATCTACAAAACTGTTTTAAGTCACCCATATTGACATCTTGGTTCAACCTAATTAATTCAACCGATTTTTTATAAAAACTCACCAAGTTTTTTTTTTTATGGTTAAAATATATAATTTTCTAAAAAATACACTAATTTACTAAAAAAATAAATATAGATCAAAGAAAAAATTAAAAACAAATTATGAAAAGCTCTTAACTTTAAATTCTCAAGGATATAAAGAATTTTTATTACTCTATAAATAAATATGAATTATATTATAATATTTTTGTTAACCTTAGTTGATCCTCTTAACCATTTACCCCTTCTCAATCCCGAATCAACCATCCAATTCGGGTTTAACAAAACTGATTTATATTTATATGCCTTTTTTTTTTTTTTTATAGTGTATATCAATTAAAAAAAGTTTGTGCACCTTTTAAGAATTTCTTGCCGATTATAGAATAAATCGGCAATAATATCTTCCAAGCTTTCTGAGAAAATGATTTGCAATCCGACTTTTCTTGCATTTTCAACAGCTGCGGAGAAACTGATGGTAAACCAACCAGGAATATCCCACGAGTGGTCTTTCATAATTTGTTCTGCATTTTGGTGAATAAAATCCAAACCTGACAAATTTGAAGAGACATAGGTTCAATCAGACCTATATACTCAAGTTATATATAAGTAGTTTGTGAAATCAATCACCAACTTTATAAATTTTAGTCAATCAAACTCTAGTGGAGCTTAAATATTAATTGACTTTGAATCCAGTTCAGATATTAATTTAATTTGAAGAAAAATATTCTTTTAGAAATATCGAGTGTAAATGAAGTTAGTTAGATTGAGTTTAGTTGATTGTCACTCCAAGTTAAACTCGTGTTTAAATTTTTACACTCCATCAAACTCAAGTTTTTTTCGGTGTTCCATGATATTAGTGTAGGAAGTTAAGCTAGGTGACTTGATACATTCGTAAATGGATAGACAAATGATAATGACTGGGGATCTTTTTCTTTATTTAAATGTCTCGCTCTATATATCCACTAACAAATCTTAACGAACATGGAAGATAATTTCGGTTATATCATTTGATTCTTAAAAATTCTTACCCAATTTATAATTTAGCTACCTTATTTTGGTACTAACTTTAACTCAAACAGTATAGTTAAAATATAATAAAACTTAAAATAAAACACCGTTACCTCTATTTATCAAAAATTGACTAACGTTACACCGCTTAAGTGCAACTAAACACATAATAGTTGCAAGGAGCGATTCCAAATTTGGCTCGTCATGGCCATCATAGTCCCTCCAAAATCCTTCTTCATTTTGGTTTTGGATAATCCAATTCAAGCATGTCGGAAACATGGGTCGATCGGGTTCCCTAGGGTCAGGTACCACAGCTAACCAAGCAGTGTCATAGGCACTAGGAGAAAGAAGTGAGTGTGCATTAAAATTAGACAATAAATCTTTCTTGATCTTATTGCCCATTGCATGTATTGAGGACACTGTGGAATCCATATGGTTTTATTTTGGAAGACAGATTTGAAAAAACACATATTGAGGAAGGTATTTATAGGAAGCTATGTCACGTTTTGCAAGAAGACGACAAAGAACGCGGGTCATGCTTTGCGATGGACCATGCGACAATGATAGCACGAGGTTTCGTTAAATTTGTGTCTGATCAAAGAAAAATAAGGAAAAAAAAAATTAAATTTGCAACTTCAAAGAAGGAGCTGACATGCTTTCTTCCCAAGTATTTGGGGGACGCAATAGCGTGTGTTAAAATCAATAACGGATAAATATGTGTTTGGTTTGCAAAATGAAATAATATAAAACCAAAACTATAACTCTAAAGAACTAGAATGGATAAATAAGAGTCATCATGTTATTTGGCTACCTTCAAATTGGTATCAATAATAGATTAAGATATACATATATATGTACACACAATATATCCTTCTTAGACTACTAAAAAACTGGTTTTTGGAGACAGAAATTTTACTTTCATTCGAGACGGATTTTCACTAGATTTTTACTATTTTAGATTTTCATGAATATTTTAATGAAATTTTGTAATTCATGAATATTTTAGTAACGGATTTTGTAACAGATTAATAAAAAATTTGCGAGGGAATTAATTACCTCACAAATCCGTCTCTGATTCTATGGAGGGAGTGAAACTTTTTTTGGCACCTATACTTGTTTGAAGCTTTGTCGCAATTCAATTTCTCAAACGTTAAAGCACAAATACATATATGGGTTTCAGAGACTGATTATATTTGTCTTTGGTTGTTTTTGACATTTTAACCTCAATTGTTTTTTTTCATTTTCTTTATCTAACATTAAAAAATGGAGCAACAAAAATTAAACTCTAATAATTTTTATTATACCTTTATAAAATATACTTGTACCTTTTAACTTTTTATTTATTGCTTTATTATGCTTCTAACTTTTAACATTTCTCCATTAATTTTTATCAAATGTACTTTAAACTTCAACTTTTTATTTACTATTTTATTAATCTTATTATTCATTACTTCACTATACCTTTACAAATATGGTTTATTATTTACTTTTAACTTTACTCTTTTACTTTACTAAAATCCTATTTCTCACCCCCTAAGTAGAGCCATTTTCTATTCTCCAACATACTAGCAACATTTCAAAGAAATCAAGAATTAAAAGAATTCATTTTCCTACAGAGTAAGGTTTTTTGGGTCTCGCTTTTTATCCTTTCTTGTAAAGAAACTTGGGAAAAGACGTATCTTGGTAAGTTTTATGACAAATCTTACAAGACTCCTCTGTTTTCTTGTAAAGTAGAGAGTAAGATGCAGAAAACTACTTATAGCAATGTTGAAGGTAGGGTTCGTGTTTAAGAAGCACAGGTTTTCATCAAATTTCATGTAAGTCATCTCAACCTTGTTGTTATCTAAATCTCTTTAATCTTGTTGTTGCGATGTTAGGTCATTGGTTGTTGTTGGTGGGGTAGATTGGAGATTGTTTTGGAGTGAGTTTAGGTGTGGTTGGGGTTGAATCCCATCATGTAGAGGATTAGTGTGTTGTCAAGGGTGTATGTGGTGTTGTTTTGAAGGTCAAGATCGGTGTTTGAAGGAGAAAAGCTTAGTTAGAGGGAAATACGGCCAAGGACCATGAGTGTAGGCATGGTCATGATTGTATTCTTCTTAAGGTATCACAATGAGTTGTGAGTAGAGAAAAAAAAAAAAAAGAAAAATTTTAAGATGAGAGGATTATGGCTAAGGTTAACAATCATTATCCCTATCGGTGTTCTTCTTGTAGTACAAGAATAGGAACCACAACTAAAGTTGATGGTCATGATTCCTAGCTATGTACTTATACTACCTTTTGTTCCTTCTTTTTCATCCTAAAACATCTTTAATGTGTTTTTAAACAAGTTTTCTACATCAAAACATTTATAAAACCTCTTTCTTTCAAGGGTGGGCTTAAAGATTCTTATAGAGACTTAAGTCCTAGTGAGGAGTTTAAGTGTAAGGAGTTAATGGCTTTAGTGTGTTATGACAAAAAATATAAGACAACTAAGGAGAAACAAAAGACATCTAAGGTATTTAGACAAGTACGTTCGAAGACTTAAGCATACCATAACAATAACATAAGGAGTCATGCATTCAATTAGTTTTACAAGTAGTTGTACAAATAATTAGAGATTATAAAACTAGCAACCGAAGAAACAAACGGATTTTCATTTTCACAATTGCAAATAAACTACCAATATAGAGGTACATATAAATAGGAAAAGAAAAATCAGTTAGGTATTGAAATCCTAACATTTGAACCATCTTATATGTGGAGTTTCTCTAGTGCTCGAAATCCAGGGTTTATCAATTGAAAGCCCTTTCTTTTATTTCCTTCCTTTGATCCATTCATTCATCCCACACAATACAAAACAACAGGATTAGAGTTCTTAGAAAATTTCATCTCATGCAACAAAATTGGTATCATAGTATAAATCATGAGCTCTATTTTTCAGATCTATAATTCTTTCTTTTGGATCATTATTGTAAGGCAAAGATTTTTCAAACCCTAGTGTTTCAAATTAGAGAGAACATAAATAGTATGAGATAAGAAAGGAAAAGAGAGAGAGAGGGAGAGAGTCATACCTGTTAGATTTGAGAGAAAAATCTAAACAAGGAGATTTCTACTTTGGCTTATCAATTAAGGTAAGTTTCAAATGCTGTGTTTCTAATATTATGAAAGACAAAGACAATGTGGGCTTAAGCTGACCCTTAGTCGACCTAACATAGGGAAACATGTTGTGCACTTCTTTAAGAGTTAAGTTACTTGTTTAAATGGTGTACTAGGTTATAAAGCATTAGGAAATGTAGTAAGCACTTCAATGGAGTCAAGTACAAGATGCATGAATGTTGACGGCATGTGTTAGAATGGCAACATAATTGAACTTAACTAAACACGAACCTTAATTAAGTATGTTACTCATACTAAGCTTTAGCCATCTACTGATAGGGTCTAATGGTGTTGCTATGATACCTAGCAATCTTTACGCGACGCTGTTTGAGAGTAGAGTCCCGTGCTAAGATGACTTAGTTAAATTTAGGATGGTGATTGATTAATTGGGTATTGGGGAGGATCCAACACTAGTGTTTACGTATTATCTATATTGTTGTGTATAGGAGTCATGAATAATCTCAAGTCTTAGGACATTGAGACTATACTACTTATTAAACTTAATAATAAAGATTAAACAAATTGATTATTACATTCAGTAATGTTACCTGCATACATTTGTGCTTTGTGCTCTTGTGTTCATGCGCATGTGTATGATATCATGATCATATATTAGACATGATATTATATGGATGATGCAAGCTATAATTACTATTATTATGGTGAGGGGTATTGCTATTACTTTGATAATAGAGCAAGGTCGACCTAGATTAGATGATAAGTGTAGATACTCGATTTTTGTCTATAATAGTTATAATTTTTGTTTTTAGGGTCGTAATTTAAAAAATAAAAAAAAATTTGAAAAATGATAAAAAAGACAAAAAAAAATAGAAAATTGTTAAAAAAAAAACTAAGAAAGAAAAAATTTGAAAAAATTAATTTGATGGAATCTTGACTAAATAGTTGTCGAAAAAAAAAAAGCAAGTCTGATACGATGACGTTAAATCTAATAAAATCAAGATTTGTAAGATTCGAATGTATTTTGGATCTTTATCAATTTAGATTTAATTCGATTCAAAAGATTTGTTTTCGAGTTTTATAAATAGGAATTGCATGATGCAAGCCAAGAAGGAACAATTATACATTTGTTAAAAACACACTCGAACTCACTCCTTTGACCAATTCTATAGTTTTGCCCACGATAGGACTAGAGATACAATCCGTTACCTTTCATCAGCTTTGCGTGCTTTACTTTACAGGTACATAATAATGGTTTTTAATTATCGTTTATAGCTTGTCTTATTTATTTATTTTTATCTTATTTAATATATGCGAAGTTATTTTTAAGACTTGTACTATTTTTTTTTTATTTTTATCATGTCTTTAATTGTTAGTAATTAGTTGTAATATTAGTATCTAGTGAATATGTGTTAAGTTAAATTTTAGTTTTTTTTTTTAGATTTCATATTTTCAAAATGACATTTTTATAAAATCTCATTCTTTGCATATTGTATTAATTTAGAAAAATTGCATTGGGCATGTTAAGGTTTTCTAGATAAAAAAATCCATTTTGATGTTCATAAAATTAAAAAAAAAATCTTTAATTGACTTCTTTTTTACGGCGAAACATCTTTTCTATAGTTTAGGCTTGTTTTCCATAGTTTAAATGTCTTTTCCATAATTTAGGTTTCTTTTCCATGGTTTAAACATCTTTTCCATGGTTTGAACATCTTTTTTATAATTCAGACACATTGTCTTCTATGGTTTAGATATATTTTCTATGATTTAGGTATCTTTTCTATGATTAGAAAATTTTTCTTTTCTTTTTCATGTTTTAAGTATCTTTTCTATATAAAAGATTCATCATGTAGAACATTACATATTTCATAAATTCTTTAGTGTTTTTCTTTAAAATAAAAAAAAAATATCACTTAGTTGTTTTTAAATAAACATCTTAATTTAGGACTTTTCAAAAATTAGGTTTTTAAGTTTTTTTTTTTTATAATTAGGAATAAAAATTAGGTTTTTAAGGATTTTTCTTAATAAAAATAAAATGGTTAATAAAAACGCAAATTCAACCAATTATTTTTTTTTTTTTATAAAAAGAACTAACACATTAAAGTTTTCAAAAAGAACTACGTTCGTCCAATCCTGAATAACGGGTACATAGGCACCTTCGAGACGACAATAAAATCTGTAGAAATCTAGGTTTTTTTTTTTGTTTCCTTTTCTTAAAGATCTTAAAAAAGATAATTTAGAATAATAATCCTAATTTCAGTAGATGGATAATGGTACCTGTTAGGGTTTAATATGTTAGCCCTCGAACTCTGAACCCTCTGGTTATTTATTCAAATTGGTAATCAATCTACTAAATTAATTATGGTTTCTTTTTCTTTTCCCGATTTCGATCGAATGGCAACTTCAAAATTTTTCTTTTCTTAAATAAGAAACCGGAATTTCCCAATTTCTTTAATCGATGATTAATATTAAATGGGTTACAATTTAATATTAATCAGGAAATGAAAAATTAATTTTAAATAGAAAACAAAAAAAAAAAAAAAACAGGTTCGACAGTTTGGCGACTCTGGAGAGCTAGCCATTAGAATTTACCGAAGATAGGATTATTTTTCAAGCAAAAAAAAAAAAACAACAAAGGATGGAAAAATATAAAGACAAAAAAAAAGGGGGAACTTGGGTATATTTTATATATTTGTTTATTTTATTTATTTTTTACTAACATTTTCTTTATTGCAGTTTATTTAGGGGATAGTTTTAGGGGTTTACTTTGTTTTTATTTCTCTGCATCATAAACGCATGGTAGATACAGTTAAAACCGACCGTCTTAGGACCTTAGGAGAGGAGCCATTGTGTAAGTTTTAAATGTTGTGGGGCAATCACCTTTCGGGGCCAATCAAGCTATCCTACTCAAATTCAAATACTACTACAGAATCGTTGCTTTGAAAAACGCAGTAGTTGCAGAACTTGAAGACTTTTTGCATCACAAGAACCTATGATTTGATGAACCTAAATGGACAAAGGCAGTTGTGAAGATGTAGTTGTAATATTTCTCTACAAATAATTTGTGATAATTCTATGTAAAGTTTAGAATAAGTAATGATTGTAATTTTGATTTTTTTTTTTACATAACTATGGCTAGATTAAGTCAAGGGACTTCTAAACAGATCCACGTCTACCTACCTCATTATCCTTAAGAGATACTCTAGATATGGTTCAAACTTTTTAGCCCAAATAAGTAAAAATTTATTAGGAACAAGATTGGGCACATCTTGCCCCTATAAAAGAGCCCTATGAATATTACCTAGTTGCAGACCTTAATACATCTATTAAGACATGAATCTATCACTTTTCATTTAGGCCTACATCAAATGAGCCCAACCTTCGCAGATTAAATAAATAAAAATAATAAAAACAAAAAAAAAAAAGAAACAAAACAAAAAGAATCAAACCTATAAAATAATTTCAAATAGTTACCGTTTTGCCTAATATTCTACCAGCCAGAAATATTCATTCTTTTGGATAGATTGACTCCTTAGCCTTTATCATTCGGAATAAATATGATTTAGATTTTTATTTTTATTTTTATTTATTCTTTTTCCTTTAGAATTCCTCATTTGTAAATAGACCCTCAGTAATGTTATTCTAGGTTTGTATATAGAATTCTAATAAAGCAACCCTCTATTTACAATTCCATCACTTTGTCTTTGTAATACAAAAGCCCTAACTTTTCCTCTCTCTCTTTCAAATAAAAAAAAAACAAAGAGAAAAGAAAGTAAAAAGAAGGAAAGGAAGGAAAAGAAAAAGAAATAAATTTGCTAATGGTTACAAATCCTTATAAAGTTCGAGACAAACACAATTACTTGGCCCATTAAGGTAGCTAACCTAAACAGACCCACTTAGCCCGAGAAAATAACCAACTAAACCCGAGCCTTAGCCCATTAAAATAGTTGAACTAACTCAAAGCCCCTGAGCTGTCGAGTCTAAACATGAATCAAGTCAAAACACGAGATTGTGAAATACTATCCTGAGCTTGATCCTCGGTATAAACAAAAAGGGCAATTTATTAGACCCTTCGACTTTAGAAGTTGTCAATGCCGACTCATTTGAACTTTAAAGAACCTGACCCAAAATCACATATGGAAGTTGAGGGGCATTAAGACCTATAAGTTTGGGGCACGGGGCCGTTTAAAAGGTTTAAAATGAAAAGAGGTGAGTTATATCCTATACACTAACCCTTAAACACTTTAAGAGATGAGAGATATCATGGTGAGGATATTTTGAACTCATTCCTTAAAAGAGGTCCATTTTGAATTTAATACGCAGACCGGAATGAAGTTAGGCATTTATTTTCAAATCCCAAACACAATTATCCCTTATTAACCTCGTTGAATTGTTTTGGAGTTATTTCAAATGTAAACCCTGTCAAGAACCACCCTATAGTGGGGCAATTCAGATGGTAGGGTCATTAATTAGAAGAGAAGGATAAAACCGATTTGTATTTACCCCAATAATAACAATTCAAGGATAATTTTTGTTTTCAATAAATTGTTCTCTTTGAAGAAGAACTAACATTATTCTGAATACCCCAAAGGCCACACATACCTTACCTAAGCTAATGCACTCTAAACCTATGGATTTAGGGTCTTGATTCATCCAAAGACAAAAACTTGACAAAAGAGATAGTTATTTTTGGGAAGAGAAAAGAAAGAAATGAAATGAAATGAAAAAAAGAAAAAAATAGAAAAAAGGAAAATGAAAAAATACCCAAATATTAGGCTTGAGAAATCCCTAATCAAAGAAAGCTTAAGTTGGTCAAAAAACATAAGGCCTTAAATCGCATTCCTAACCAAAAACACAAAACCTCATATTCATTCAAAATTACGTTCTCAACCACAAACCAAAAACTCCATATTCATTTCAAAATCACACTCTAAATCACAAACATAAACCTTTTCTATCCACTCGATTCTTAAACATAAGACCTCCCTACCCACAATACCTCCCTACTCAAAGCTCTTCCAATTTTGAAGGATAATTTATCTAAGATAAAAATTATTTTTGAAACTAAGGTAAGTGCACATCTAGTTCATTCCTAAGGATTCTTGACTTGTACCCCTTGGGTTGGACGAAAGCACTTTTGTCAAAATAGGCCCTCTCAATTAACTTCTTTTGAAACCATTTGACCAAAAGCCCAATTTACAATACTGAACCCAAAAAGACCTAATAGATCGATTAGAGCGTATCACTTACAAACTGGATTATAATTTCTAGAATAGTAATCAAGAGTAAAATCCAAACTGAGAGTATGTAAGGAAATCCTCTTCGACTAAACTAATCATGAGTTATCTTTTCCTTACGAAATGAATGTTTAAAGCCTATCCAAAAAGCTCATTGTCTAGGTTACAAACTAGAGTGGATATGAGATACCCTACATGATTATAGCGTTTGCCTTTTAAATAGGAATTTGTATCTATTAGTAAACTTTCAAGGAAAAAGAAGGAAAAAAGAAAATGAAAAGACATGAAAAGGAGAGAGAGAGAGTGGAGGCTTGTTATAAGTTTTTCCATTCATTTTCCAGTCCATTTCATCCATAGTAGCCAAATTTTCAATTCATGTTACAAACAGTTTTCACCAAATTCCTCGTTTGTAAATTTCTCAAATCAAGAGTATTTTTTCAAGTCGGCTATGTTCCATAGTTTTACTTTCAACTGTCAATAGAGTTTAAGCGAAGCCGAAGGGTGCTTACCCTTTATTCGTTTTCTCAAGGATATAGTTAGCTCATAGAACACAGTCCTAATTTATAATCTCTTAGGGAGCTAACCAGCTTATAAAGTGTAGTCCCAATCCAGAGTTTCTTAGACTCCCAGTCATTCGACTCACAGAACGTTACCTGACTTAAAATTTCTTCAAGGGATTTAGCAAGCTCAAGAAGCGCTATCCCAATTCAAGTTTCTTCACTCTTTAGGTCTTAGCAAGCTCAAAAGGCGCTTTGACCGCCTTGGTTAATCAGCTCATTAGGGCACGACCAAGTTTCTTCATTCTTTAGGTCTTAGCCAGCTCAAAGGACGCTTTGACCACCTTGATTAGTCAACTCATTAGAGCACGACCAAACTTCCTCATTTTTTAGTCTTAACCAGCTCAAAGAGCGCTTTAACCACCTTGGTTAGTCAGCTCATTAGGGCACGACTAAGTTTCTTCATTCCTTAAGTCTTAGCCAGCTCAAAGGGCGCTTTGATCGCCTTGGTTAGTCAGCTCATTAGGGCACGATCAAGTTTCTTCATTCTTTAGGTCTTAGCCAGCTCAAAGGGCACTTTGACCGCCTTGGTTAGTCAGCTCATTAGGGCATGACCAAGTTTCTTCGTTCTTTAGGTCTTAGCCAACTTAAAAGGCACTTTAACCGAATTGGTTAGTCAGCTCATTAGGGCACGACCAAGTTTCTTCGTTCTTTAGGTCTTAGTCAACTCAAAAGGCGCTTTAACAGACTTGGTTAGTCAGCTCATTAGGGCACGACCAAGTTTCCTTATCTTTAGGTCTTAGCCAACTCAAAGGGCACTTTAACCAACTTGGTTAGTCAGCTCATTAAGGCACGACCAAGCTTTCTCAACTCATTCTTTAGGTCTTAGCCAGCTTAAAGGGTGCTTTGATCGCCTTAGTTAATCAGCTCATTAGAGCATAACCAAGTTTCCTTATTTTTAGATTTTAACCAGCTCAAAGGGCACTTTGACCACCTTGGTTAGTCAGCTTATTAGGGCACAACCAAGTTTTCTTATCTTTAGGTCTTAGCCAGCTCAAAGGGTGCTTTGACCGCTTTAGTTAGTCAGTTTATCAAGGCATGACCAAGTTTCCTTAACTTTAGGTCTTAGCCAGCTCAAAGGTGTTATGACCACCTTGGTTACAACGAAGTTTCCTTATTTTTAGGTCTTAGCCAACTCAAAGGGCGCTTTGATCAACTTGGTTAGTCAACTCATTAGGGCATGACCAAGCTTTCTCAACTCATTCTTTAAGTCTTAGTCAGCTCAAAAGGTGTCACGCCTCGAAGCGGCAGAGTCGTAACAGCCCCCGCCGTGTAAACCATCCTAAGATAGAAGTTGGCCTTACAACCGCTATCTTAGACCTGATCTACACAAGGCGTCAACGACTAACCCGCTTTAAAGTAAACAGTTTGAAATTTAAATAAATCATTAATCTAAGAAAGTAAGGAAATATATCTATGCTATAATTCAGCTATTGTAATTAAGGTTTACAATATTTCTCCGTAATATATTTCCTAGTTGTTACATTATTCAAAATGAAAAGTAATTCTAAAATAAAAACTTAAACCTTAAAATATGTGTTTATTCTTCACATGTTTTTCCTCACTCCCCAGGATTCAGCAGTTGCTAGCTTCAGAGTAGTCGTTACCGCTTCTTAGCCAGCACCTGCACAACGTCTATAAGGATGTGAGCAACCACAACTCAGTAAGTTAGGATGGAGGACTTAAAACTATACCATACACACAACAAGGTTTTCAAGCACTTATTAGGTGCAATGCATGTGCAAGCAAATGCCATCGCACGACGTTATCCGGCCCGTCGTAAGATTAGAGAAATTGCGCCCGCTCTAATCCGGGTTGAGGAGTTACCGTTAATGCAACAGCTCACGACCAAACCCAGGCTTGTGTAATTGAGACATTGCTCCTCCCGCGACTACCTTCGAACCACTGTCTTCACCCCCGCCGCGACCTCCTCTCCTGCAACTTAGTTCGACTGAGGATGAAGAAGGGACCATTTTGCAATCCTGCGCTATCCCTTCCGAAGGAGTCGGTATTTGGCCGGAGAGTCCTAAATCCCCTAACGGGTTGTCATGCATGTTCAATTATGATTACTGGTCGTATATTTAATTAAGTTCAGTTTAGGGTGATCAATCATTACATACAATTCATACAATATGTGCCAGAGCAACAAACAGAATCATAGTATCACCCATAATCAAGCACATGCACACATTCAACTATCTAACAAGCACAACCAAGCATAATCTTAAGCCTCCAAAATACAGCATCGTATTAATCCCAACTTACCTCGACTCCTCGCTCGCTCACTCGAGGTCCGATTTGCTCAGGCCATCGCCGGTTATCCCTATAACACGAACGTGGTTTTAGCTTTTCATATAAATATTACAAGTTCATTTTATTCTATTATGCTTATTGTTAGGTTTTGTTTAAGGTTTAATATGTCTAATTATCTAGGTATTAAGTCTTTTACCATTATTCTAGGTTTAGGGTTAGGTTCAGGTTCGGTTTTCGCATCAATTTCTAAATTTGGTTTTAGTTCGATCTTTAAATCCTTAACATGTTCGAATCCTAATGTGAAATTAATCACATTAAGCTCGAGTATCCAAATATCCTATTGAGTCGTAATTTTGGTATTCTAAATTATTCGGTACACGCTAACCCTAATTGAGGTATCGAATTTATTCCCGATATGTAAAAATCTTACATTTTGAGATATTTACTTAAAATTAAATATTATTTCAGATTTATTATTTTTCTGATTTCAATTATAATATTATCTAAATAACTTTATTTTTTAGATTTATTAATTTACATTTTCACATATTCCTAATTTCTTATATTCTTTACCTAATTTCCCTAATTAACCATACTTAGTACCTAAAGGCTAGGATTAGGGTTCTACTGCAGAGATTAACTTCCTTAAACATCTAATTAAGATCCAAATCAGTAATTAACATCCTAATCACCTAATTAATCCTAAATCACCCAATTTTATCATCATTTTAGGGCTAAAAATTAACTTAAAATTTTCGAAAATTAATTTTGAAAAAATGGCTTCATAGCATTGTTCTACATCATATGAGAATCCTACAGAAAAATTTTGAGCCCCAAACTACATCCCTAAGCCTATTTAATTTCCGGTTTAATCATGTTCGATTTTGAACAATTTGTTAAGGACCCTATATTTCCAGATATAATTAAACTAAATCAACATTTTTCCCTAAATCTACATACAATAAAACCTCAGAATAATAAGTTTCATAATTTTCTGGGCAAAATAACTAATTTTACAAAATTATACAAGAATCGGGCTGGAATTTGGACTCACCGGTTCAGGTGGCCCCGGCCACCGCGGGCCGCCGTAGCCTTGTCGGCCGGCCTAGGCACTGCCACCACCGTGTGGTGGTGGTGGCCATCCACTTCCAGCTGCTCGTCTGATGGGGGTTCCTTTTAGAAGCCCTAATTGCACAGATTTTTCTAATTTTTTTCCAAACCGAATTTTTCTCTCAATTTTCGACTCTCCCTAATTTTCTCTGATTCCCAACTGTCCAAATGAGTTCCTGGATTTTTCCTGCTATTTATAGGGTTTTAGGGGATTTATTGTGCATTAATTTGGACAAGACAAGTGCTTTATCCCTAAATTTTTTGCTTTTATGTTGTTCTAATTTAATTGGTTGAATTTTCTTTTTCAGATTCTGACTTGCCACGACTAACCTTGCATCATTCCACATCCTTCTGATTTTTTTCTGATTTTTCCACAATTATTTTATAATTTTCTTTAATTATTTGCTTAGTTTTTGGCCAATTTAGGTAATTTCGCGTATTTTTATCTACACGTAAATATATATGGGGTACACGTGAACATTCCTAAATATTATTTTGGTCATTCTAAAATTTTTAGTATACATATAATCTATCTCTAGTAATTTATTAGTTATTAGATTACACTTTTTGCCTTTTCAGTAATTAGCAATTATTATGCTTAAAATTTGAAAATTTTATAGTCTCCTATTTTATTTCTTATTTTCTTAAATTTAAGTTTACGGGATCATTTTTACTAATATTCTTCTCAATAGTTTATAATTTGGGTTTGATCGGATCTTTTAACCGATCGCCCTAAACCTTGGGGTTCGAAGTTCAATCCTACGGTTATTTGGCTGAACTTTGGGACTTACAAAAGGCGCTTTGACCGCTTTGGTTAGTCAGCTTATTAGGGCACGACCAAGTTTCCTTATCTTTAGGTCTTAGCCAGCTCAAAAGACGCTTTGATCGCCTTGGTTAGGGCATGACTAAGCTGTCTCAACTCATTCTTTAGGTTTTAGCTAGCTCAAAGAGCGCTTTAACCGCCTTGGTTAGTCAGCTCATTAGGGCACAACCAAGTTCTCTCATTCTATTAGGGTTAGCCAACTCTAGGAGCGCTTACCCATTTCATTTAGTTTAGGACCTTAGCCAGCTTAAGGAGCATATCGCCTACTTTAATTATTCAACCCATAGGGGGTACGACCAAACTCTCATGATTCCTTTTAGAGATTCTTATTAGCCCACAAGAGTGCTACCCTCACTATTCTTCATTTCAAACTTATCGTTGTTAAATGTCTTAGCGTTCTTTAGGATAGAGTCGTCCCAAGGCAAAAACGGTGTCACTTTTGTCTTTGTGACAAAATTTTATTCAAACTTCACCACAAAGAGAGGCAGCTGTAGATACTTAATTTTTGCCCATAGTAGTTATAATTTTTGTTTTTAGGGTCGTAATTTAGAAAATAATAAAAAATTTGAAAAATGATAAAAAAAGACAAAAAAAATAGAAAATTATTGGAAAAAAAAAAGAAAAAAAAACTAAAAAATAAAAAAATTTGAAAAAATTAATTTGATGAAATCTTGACTAAATAGTTGTCAAAAAAAAAAAACAAATCTAATACAATGACATTAAATCTAATAAAATCAAAATTTATAATATTTGAATCTATTTTGGATCTTTATCAATTTAGATTCGATTTGATTCAAAATATTTGTTTTCAAGTTTTATAAATAGGGATTACATGGTACGAGCCAAAAAGGAATAATTACACATTTGTTAAAAACACGCTCGAACCCACTCCTTAGACCAATTCTATAGTTGTGCTTGCAATAGGACTATGGATCCAATCTGTTCTTTTTCATCAGCTCTGTGTGCTTTGCCTTACAGGTACATAATAGTAGTTTTTAATTATTGTCTATAACTTGTCTTATTTATTTATTTTTATCTCACTTAGTATATGCGCAGTTATTTTTAAGACTTCTACTAATTTTTTTTTTATTTTTATCATGTCTTTAATTGCTAGTAATTAGTTATAGCATTAGTGTTTAGTAACATATGTTAAGTTAAATTTTAGATTTTTTTTTTTAGATTTCATATTTTCAAAATGACATTTTTATAAAATCTCATATTTTACAAAATCTCATTCTTTGCATATTGTATTAATTTAGAAAAATTGCATTGGGCATGTTAGAGTTTTTCTAGATAAAAAAATCATTTTGATGTTCATAAAATTAAAAAAAAAAATCTTTAATTGACTTCTTTTTTAGAACGAGACATCTTTTCCATAGTTTAGATGTCTTTTCTACGGTTTCATGATTTAGATGTCTTTTCTATGGTTTGAACGTCTTTTCCATGATTCAAACATCTTTTCCATTATTCAGATTTTTTTTTTCTATGGTTTAAACATCTTTTTCATAGTTTAAATATCTTTTCTTTGGTTTAGACATCTTTTCTATTGTTAGGCATCTTTTTTATGATTTAGGTATCTTTTTCTATGATTAGGAAATTTTTCTTTTCTTTTCTTTTCTTTTCTTTTCTTTTCTTTTCTATATAAAAGATTCATCATGTAGAACATTATATATTTCATAAATCTTTAATGTTTTTCTTGAAAAAAAAATTATTACTTAGTTGTTTTTAAATAAAAATCTTAATTTGGGACTTTTCAAAAATTAGGTTTTTAGGTTTTTTTTTATAATTAGGAATAAAAATTAGGCTTCTAAGGATTTTTCTTAATAAAAACAAAATGGTTAATAAAAACGCAAATTCAACCAATTATTTTTATTTTATAAAAAGAATCAACACATTAATGTTTTCAGAAAAAACTGCGATTATCCGATCCCGGCTAACAGGTATATAGGCACCTTTGAGGCAACAATAAAATCTATAGAAACCTAAGTTTTTTTTTTTTTTTTTGTTTCCTTTTCTTAAAAATATTAAAAAAGACAATTTAAAAAAATAATCATAATTTCAATAAATAGATAGTGGTACCCATTAGAGTTTAATAGGCTAGCCTCCGAACTCTGAACCCTCTAGTTATTCATTCAAATTAAAATCAAAGACCGGTAGCCAAATCGTAATCAATCTATCAAATTAATTACAATTTCTTTTTCTTTTCCCGACTTCTGTCGGATGGCAACTCTAAAATTTTTTTTTTTCCTAAATAAGAAATCGGAATTTCCCAATTTCTTTAGTCGATGATTAATATTAAATGGGTTAGGGTTTAGTATTAATCAGGAAATAAGAAATTAATTTTAAATAGAAAACAAAAAAAAAATTAGCTCGACAATAAGGTTCAAATTCTAAAGAAATTTGTGAATATCTCTTCATTATATACGATGTGACTTTATCTAACTGTTTGGAATCACCTATGACTCATGTGATAAGTCTAGATAATCTATAATCAATTGGAGCTATAAGACTCCTAATTGTTTATCTTTAATGGTTCTCTTAAGTTTCGGGTTCTTTGACTCATGTTAATCAAATATTTATGATGTTGTATTTGGAGATTAAGTGGTTAACATTCCACTCTTGTTTCATATTTGAGGTCATTAACTTGTGAGTAGGCAGATTTTATGATTTATGTGGTTTTTAGACAAGTTTAAGATCCTTGATTACCTTAACGTATTTGCCTTTAAAGCTTACTTGAATTTTGAGGTGACACAGTTTAAGGAGAAAAGGTCGATGGTTATATTAATAGTGGTATTTCAATTATAATAATGGTATTTTAATCAATTACCCCATGCTTTTAGTCTTTGAGCAAATATAATGTGAATAGTTCCATTCCCAATTTGAACTCTTTGATGAACTCTATTATCAACCATTTCTCCATTTTAAACCTTCTACTTACATTCATTCCTAAATCTATAAATCTACCAATCTTAATATTCACAAACATTGAACTATGAGTTTGCTTTGGTTTACTTCATTTCATTATTTCTTCTGTACATATTTTATTTATTTGTTCTGGGCTTAAGCTTAGGCCTACTAGAGTTTTAGCCCATGTGTACTTTGTGATCTAAATACTTCATGTATAGAACTTAATTGAACAAACCGGATCATATTTTTCTACATAATTTCCATTTGAGACTTTCTCTCTTCTTCAACTCCATTCATTCTCATCTAAGGTTATTTAAATTGAAGCTTAATCAATGGCAAATTTCATCATGTTGTCAAAGTAGGTTTTTGCTCATCTTATCAAGTAAGTTCTTATTCCTTCACTATTAGGAATGATCAAGAGTTTCTGTTGTCTTCATAATGGCAAATACGAATGAAATTTCAAATTCGACTTATAGCGATCTTTTGTACTAGCCGAGTGCAAATAATCTAGGAATTGCCTTAACAAATGCAATCTTTAATGGTGCTAATTTCCTTAGATGGAATAGATCCATCAAATTAGCATTATGAGCAAAAGCAAAACTAGGTTTCATTGATGGATCATGTGTTAAACTTGAGAAAATCTTACTAAACTAAATCGATAGACAAGAAATGATTACATAATAAAATGTTGGCTTTTGAACTCCATGACAAAAGAATTATGTGAGGTTTTATGTATGCCAAATCATCTAAGGAACTATAGGCCAATATTAATGAAAGATTTGGTATTACGAATGGTCCTTTACTATTTTAGTTGCAATATAAGATAGTGAATTTTAAGCAAGCAGGATTTTAGTAGGACAATTTATTACAACAAATTAAAAAGGCAATGGGATGAATTAGACAATCTTACTATTATGCCTAATTGTGTTTCTAGAATTCTTGAATAATGCAAGTGCAAGTTGAATGAAAAATTTTTGAAGTTAGAGATTAGATACTGTTTGATTTATTTCCTGATGAGGCTCAATGACATGTTTGAAAATACTAGGAATCAAATTCTTTCAATGGAACCACTTCTTAGTGTAAATAAGGCGTATTACTTGATCTATTAAATGGAAAAACTAAGAAAGTTAAGCGGCTTGACAATGTTGAATAAAGAAATGGCAGTATGTTCTGTTGGCAATCAACAACAAAAATACATAGGATTTGATAAGAAAGATAAGAAGGGAAAGACAAGAGGTAGACTGATGTGTTCACATTGCAAGAAAAATGGTCACTTTGTTGAAAATTGTTTTGAGTGGATAGGCTTTTTGAATTGGTATAAGAATCCTGAGTGAAATTTTTCTCAAAGGAAGGTTGCTAATATACTTTTTGATATAGATACTTCATGTACAAAACTTAACTGAACTAGCTTAATCATATTTTTCTGCTCAAATTCCACTCGAAAATTTCTCTCTTCTTTGACTCCAATCGTTCTCATATGAGGTTGCATAAATTGAAACTCAATCAATGGTGAATTTCATCAACAAATCCATCTCTAACAATAAATCTTCTTCTTTTTTTTTTTTTTTCCTCCTATCATTCTCACCGTATCATCGATCCATTGACATTATAATTCCACCATAAGTCCACTTCTAATTAACCATTTTATCTTGACTTTATGTATCTTTGTAATTTTAGTACTTTTAATTATTTTACCTAAGTACAAAAAAGTAAAATAATAACTAATCCAATATAATTTATATGGCTAATAAAGTTATGTTTCATCAACACTTTCACAATTTTTTTATGCTTCATCTATGTTTTTTGAATTCATTTTGTCTACTACTTCGTGAAAGTGTAAATACTTTATGAAATAAAGGGAAAAAAATTATTCAACTAATGAAAACAATAATAAATATCAAATGCATAGAGAGAGAGAGAATTTACGAGAAAGAAGATTATGTATGATATGGAGGTTCAAAACCTCTTGATATGAAATCCAAACAGGGATGGGTTAAATGAAACACACATGGCCATGTTATAACCACAAGTACTCAAATCCCGATTAGCAGGGTGATTAAAGGCAATCAAAAAGATAGATACTTATTCACATAGCGTATTAATATTAGTAAATTTTTTTTCCATCGAGTAAGTTAATGTCTGCTGAAACATGAATATAAACCTTGAAACCTGTTCAAATTTGGTTACTCAACTGTAGACTATTTATGCAATCACATACATCACTCGATTCTTTGGCTGCATTATTTGAAAGTTCGAAGCAATCAGACATTGTAGTTATCGAAACATTCCAAGTTCAGCATAAATTAGTCGAAAACGGTTGGTTCACGTATTATTAAATGTCCTGAATAAAACCTTGAGAAAATGTTGACTACAATAGTTCCGTGTAACAGGAGTTTTTCATATACATCTCAATCTCATTAAACCCATATAAACAATATATTTTGAAGAAATTGCACAAGGACCATCTAAATTTTAACTTAGATATGGATTACTCTTTTAAACTTTTAAAATATGATTTTTTATTTTTAAACTTTTATAAATTAACAAACAATCTCCTAAGTTGAGAATAATCTCTTAAACTTTGATTTTGATATGTATATAGAAGATGCTTACGAGTTATAGGGTTTATTTATCAATTTATAAAAATTTGAAAATCAAAAAACATACTTTGAAAGTCCATAAGGTTAATCCGTACCCAAGTTAAAATTTAGAAGGTTATTTACATTTTCTTTCTATATATTTTTACTACCAACTAAGAAATGTGCAAAATTTTACTAATCAATTTTTCATTTTTTGCGCCACATCTAGAAGGTGCTTAATATTCGTCTATGTAGAGTTATTACATTGTCAAGAAAATTATTGGTGTCCATCTGACTTGTTTAAATGATTTTCTCCAGGGAGAAATTTGCGGACAGAAATGGATACTCTCCATTATCGTCCTCCCTCGAAGTCATTGCTTTCGGGATAGGAAGTTGACAAAAAGATGACAACTTGAAAAGTAATGGTTCTCTATTCGGATTTGAATCCTCCCAATTTATTTTTAAATTCTTTAAATGCTTATCGAGCAACCGGAAATAGTAAATCAAAATCCTATACATATACATAGTACAGTACTAGAGTAACATAGATGCGTATAAAATATTCAATCAAGCAATACGGTATTACCACCGTGATCCTTGTTAACTAGATCCAATTATTAATTCAGTTCTTAACGTTCTCTCTCTTTTCTTTTTCTTTTTTTTTAATGCAATTATTTGCACATAAATGTAACAAAAGACATCAAAAAAGGGATTAATCATGCACGCATAAAATCATATGTTTATTATGAGTAAACTAATACTTCTAATTTAGTACTTCTACAGCACCTCAGTTTATTAGTTGCTCACAAGTGTAAGTATACTATAATAGCGAAGTTTTTCATAATGCAAATTTTAAAATGTGTCGCCAATGTGCTATCTGAACTAGTTTTTTTTAATGAAAATAGAATTATTACTATGGATTGACATTTCTTATAAACTCTCATAAGTTTTAATCTCAATTGCTTCATTTTGTTGTAGTGGCTAAGTTCCTCATTCAACAAAATCCAAGCAATGTATCTTTATGTTCACACGTTGAGTTTTATATTCTTATGTTGCATCAATTATATTTTCTTCATTTTTATACAAAGAAGATAGAAGAAGTATGATCAATTCCTAAACATGTTGCTTAATTATAAGGTAACTATTGACATACTGTATTATTTATTTTTATACACATGAGCTGTACTATAGTATAAATATATATTCTCTTTAAATAAAAATTAGTTAGTGTCACGTCCCGAAGCGGCAAAATCGTAACAACCCCGCCGTGTAAACCATCCTAAAATAGAAATTGGCCTTACAACCACTATCTTAGACCTGATCTACACAAGGCGTCCACGACTAACTAGCTTTGAAATAAATAGTTTGTAATTTAAATAAATAATTTACCTAAGAAAGTGAGGAAATATATATATATACTATAATTCAGTTATTGAAATTAAAGTTTACAATATTTCTCCGTAATATATTTCCTAGTTATTACATTATTCAGAAATGAGAAATAATTCTAAAACTTAGACTTTAAAAATATGTGTTTATTCTTCAATATTTTTCCTCACTCCCCAGTATCCAACAATTGCTAGCTTTAGAGTAATTATTGCCACTTCTTAGCCAGCACCTGCACGACGTCTATAGGGATGTGAGCAACCACAGCTCAGCAAGTTAAGATGGAGGACTTAAAACTATACCATAAATACAACAAAGTTTTCAATCAACTTATTAGGTGCAATGCATATGCAAGCAAATGTCATCGCACAACGTTGTCCGGCCCGTTGTGCGATTAAAGAAATTGCGCCCGCTCTAATCCGGGTTGAGGAATTCCCATTAATGCAATAACTCACGATCAAACCCAGGCTTGAGCAATGGAGACCTCGCTCCTCCCGCAACTACCTTCAAACCACTGACTTCACCCTCGCCGCGACCTCCTCACCTGTCACTTAGTTCGACTGAGGATAAAAAAGGGACCATTATGCAATCCTGCGCTATCCCTTTCGAAGGGGTCAGTATTTAGCCGGAGAATCCTAGGTTTCCCCTATTGGGTTACCATAAATGTCCAATTATGATTATTAGTCGTATATTTGATTAGGCCAGTTTAGGGTGATCAATTATTTCATACAATACATGCCAGAACAACAAACAAAATCATAGCATCACCCATAATCAAGCACATATACACAACCAACTATCTAACAAGCACAACCAAGCATAATCATAAGCCTCCAAAATACAATAACATATTAATCCCAACTTACCTCGACTCATCGCTCACTCACTCGAGGTCCGACTTGCTCAGGCCATCGCCGATCATCCCTATAACACAAACGTAGTTTCAGTTTTTTTTTTTTTCATATAACTATTATAGGTTCATTTTATCCTATAATTATGCCTAATTATCTAAGTCTTAAGTCTTTTACAATTGGGGTTAGGTTCGGGTTCGGTTTTCGCATCGATTTCTAAATTAGGTTCTAATTCGATTTCTAAGTACTGTTTTATACTCAAACCCTAAAAATTCGTTTCAACTCATAATGTGAAATTAATCACTTTACTTCTAGATATCCTAAATACCATAATTACTCCTAGTTAGTATTTTATTATATCCAGTACACTTAAATCCTTAATTGTGTACCGAATTTACTCTTGATGTAAGAAATTTTCACATGTTTTATATAATTACATTAATTCAAGTTTCCTATCAGATTTATTGTATATTTTTATTATTATCATAATATCAATTTTTATTCTAATATTTTCTATTTATTATATTTCTAATAATTATGTATTATGTATTATCATATATTATGTACATAATACACATCTAATGTTTTTATTACTCTAATTACTATCTCCCAACATTAATTATCATTTCAAAATGTCTAAATTCATTCTAAATCAAATTTTACACCTTATTACCCTAATTTACAAAATTAACTTAAAATGTACTATTTTTCCATATTACTTATTTATTACATAATTAACCTAATAATTACATCTAACACCCTAAATGCTACAAGTATCATAATCCATCAGATTTCAACATCCTAAAACATGTATTTATTCACTAAATCAGTAATTATTCATTTAATTACTTAATTAACCCTAAATTACCTATTTTATGCCTCATTTTAAGGCCTAAAAATTTTAAAAATTAATTTTTAAAAACGGGCTTCATAGCACCGTTCTATATCACCTAAGTAGTTTACACAAAAATTTTAAGTTCAAAACTACACTCCTAAGGTCATTTATTTCTAAACCGAAACATTCTCGGTTTTGCATAATTTCTTAAAGACCCTATATCACAAGACATATTTTTATCAAAATAATATTTTTCCTAAAAACTACATATAAAAATATTCTAGAATAACAAAATTCATAATTTTCTAATAATATTTACTATTTTTACAAAATTACACAAAATCAGCTGGAAATTGGACTCACCGATCTGGGTGGCTCCGGCCGCCGTGGCCTTGTCGGCCGGTCTTGGTGCTGCCACCACCGTGTGGTGGTGGTTGCCATCTACTCCCAGCTGCTCGTCTGATGTGAGTTCACTTTAAAGACCCTAATTGTACAGTTTTTCTTATTTTTTTTTTAACTCGAATTTTCCTCTTAATTTTCGCCTCTCCCTAATTTTCTCTAATTTCTAACTGTCCAAATGAGCTTCTGGATTTTTCTTTGAGCTTTAGGATAATTATTATGCATTAAATTAGACAAGATAATTGTCTTATCCCTTAATTTTTGGCTTTTATGTTGTCTTAATTTAATTAGTCGATTTTTTTCTTATTTTTCCCAGCTACCACAACCCAATTTTGGATCATTCCTGATTTTTCCTTAATTAATTATGAATTTTCTTTAAGTATTTAGTATTATTTTAGTACATTTCGCGTGTACTACATGTAAATTCATATATAGTACAAATAAATATTTCTAAATATTATTTAGGTTATTTTATGATTTTTAGTATACATATAATTTATCTCTAGCGATTCGTTAATTATCGAAATGCATTTTATACATTTTTGATAAATGATGAGTTATATACTTAAAATTTGGAATTTTTATAGTCTTTTATTTTATTGCTTATTTTTGTAAATTCAAACTTACGGGATCATTTTTACTAATATTTCTAGCTTTATTTTATAATTTAGACTTAATCGGATCTTTCAGCCGATCGAAACCTTGAGGGACTGGTTGTGAGACTTACAGTTAGTTGATTAATAACAGATTCTTCATTTTTCCTCTCCACCTTCTTTGTCTATTACTCTATTGTGTGAGTCTCTGGTATGGTTGTTGCTCTGGCACATCAGTAAGTAACACAATCTTTGACAGATTTGTTTGAGATTTGTTCAAAATTTGTTCTTAATTAGATTTTCCATTCAAAACCCATACACAGTCTTCTACTGGCTCTCCTTGTCCAAGACCTTTATTTCCTGATATCCTTGATTTGTCAATCACAGAGGAACATTCACCTACTATTTCTTCTCCTATTAGTTAGGATCTTACTCATTCTTCTTTATCAGGATTACGTTCCATTTCACTTCCCAATTCCAGTTCTCAATCTGATTTACATCAATCACTTCGAAGATCTGTTCATCATGTTAAACCATCCACTTGGCTTCAGGATTTTACTTATAGTGTGCATAATGGTACTACATCTGTAACAACATGCTCAAGTAGTAAACCCCTTTATCCATTGTTCAATGTTGATTCTTTTTTAAACTTACCACAAGATTATGTGATTTCTCTTGTCAACGTATTTACTATTCATGAGCCCAAAAATTATCATGAGGCTAAAGTAAATCTTAATTGGGTAGATGCTATGACTAAAGAGATTGCAACTCTAGAGGCTAATAATACATAGGAAGTCACAACTTTACCTTTAGGAAAGAAAGCTATCAAATCAAAGTAGGTGTATAAAGTCAAATACAAACCAGATGGTACAATTGAGAAGTATAAAGCTTAGTCAGTAGCAAAAAGGTGCACACAAGTTGAAGGGATAAACTATACTCATACCTTCTCCCTTGTTGCAAAAGTAACTTCGGTTCGATTACTTCCTATTGTTGCTTCGATTAAGCATTGGTTTGTCCATTGGTTGAATGTAAATAATGCTTTTCTTCATGGTGCTCTTGATGAAGAGATCTATATGTTACCACCAAATGGATATGAAGTACTTAAGGGACATGTATGTCGTCTTGCTAAGTCTCTTTACAGCCTTAAACAAGCTTCAAGACAATAGAACAAAGAGATTTCTAAGATCATTGCCTCTCTTGGCTTTTGTTCAATCTAAGTTCGATTATTCTCTTTTTACAAAATAAGCATCAAATGCTTTCCTTGCCATTTTGGTCTATGTAGATGATGTGTTAGTTGTTGGTGATTCTTTGGATGAAATTACTTAAGTTAAGCAAGCTTTACATAAGGCCTTTACTATTAAAGATCTAGGGGAAGTTAGGTTTTTCTTGGGGATAGAGGTTTATTGAACTCCTGTTAGTTTTCTTCTTAATCAAAGAAAATTCATTCTTAACATTTTGAGTGATGTTGGTCTTATTGCTTCTAAAGGCACTTGAACACCTTTTCAACACGGTTTACATCTAGATGATCAGGAAGGTTTCTTGTTGCCTGATCTGAGTGTCTATAGAAGAATTGTGGGTAGGTTGTTATACCTGACTATTATGAGGCCGGATATTTCATTTTCGGTTTAAAAGATTAGTCAGTTTGTAGCCAAGCCAAGAACATCACATCTGTACACTGTACTTCATACGTTACGATATGTTAAAGATTCCATGACAAAGGCCTTTTCTTCTCATCTAAGAGTTCCTTTTCATTAGGTAGATGCAGTGATGCTAATTAGGGTTCGTGTAAGATGAATAGAAAATCACTCTTTGGTTTTTGCATGTTCCTTAGATCTTCCTTGATTTCTTGAAAGACAAAGAAACAAGCTACAATGTCCACTTCTTTAGATATTGAAGTCTTGCTACCACCACTAAAGAATTATTATGAATTTCTAGAACTAAGCATATATCATTTGACATTCATTTTGTCCAAGACTACATCAATTCAGGCTTTCTTCGTCCAAAGTTTGTACCATTTGCTTAGTACTTTCCAATCCTCTTACCAAGCCTATTACTAAAACACAATTGTTAGTTGCCCTAGTCAAGTATGGCTTGATACAATGGCCAACTTAAAGGGGGGTGGAGGAAGGGGGTTATCAACATACTATATTATTTATTTTTACACACGTATACTTTATTACACGTATGAGCTATACTATAGTATAAATATACATTCCCTTTCTATAAAAGTCAATTAGTTGGTTAATAATAGATTCTTCATTTTTCCTCTCCACATTCTTCATCTATTGCTCTAATGCATGAGTCCCTAATATGATTGTTGCTTTAGCACATTAGTAAGTAACACAATCCTTAATAGATTTGTTTGAGAATTGTTCTTAGTTAGATATATTGAATTCAATAGCAACAGATGTAGACTTGGGTACAATTTAGGTCAATGTTGGGGACTAACCTCGGTAGTTCCCAAATCCAATTCCAAATCATTTAATTAAGATTCCAAACGTACTTTATTAACAACATAAAATAATGCTCAAATTTAAAGTTAGAAAAATGTCTCTTACAAAATAATGGAGAAAGAGCATATGATTACATTTCGAAAAATCTTTTGTAAAAACTTGAAAACATATGAATCCCATAGGATCAATGATAAAAATAGCGGTCAATGAAATCAAATAAGATTTATTATCGAACTTTAATCCACCCTTGCATGACTATTATCAAACTTTAAAAATTTTAGATATAGAGTAGTTATTATTTGTGGTTAAAAATTCTTTTCAAGAGTTCCATATATGATAAAGCATTTCTCAAAGTCAACTGAGATGGTTAGACTATACCACAGCTCTATAATGATTCTTTTGTATTTTGGCGTTCTCATCCTTAATTATTTAACAAACTTTATTATTGCCCTCCCTTTGTTTAAACCTTTTACTTACATTCATTTCTACATACATAAAAACATTATAAATGAGCCAATCTACTTGAGCTCAATTCAGCTCGACTCAAGCTTAATTTATAAACGAACCGATCTTAAGCTTAAGATGAAATTTGTTTATTTAAACTACTAGAGCTCAACTTCCAAATCCAGCTCATAAGCTTGGTCACTTAGACTCGTAAACCAACTCATTTAGACTAATGAGCAAACATATATTATATATTATGTACTATATAATATTAAAATTTAAAAGTTAATATCTATATAATATACTATAGGATAATATATGATACATAATATAATCCTTATTTACTATTTTTTAATCTATTTCTTTATTTCATATATTTAAGCTTGTGAGTAGGCTCGCTTTAGGCTGGGATCGGCTTGAGCTCAATTAATAAACAAGTCAAGTTTGAGTTTAAAAAAAGCTTATTTATCTAAACAAGCCTTATTTGAACCTCAATTGTAGGCTTATAAAAAACTCAACTCAAACTCAATGAATTTTAAATGAGTTGAACTTGCCGATAAAAACTCATGTTGACTCCACTCATTTGCAATCCTATATACAAATCTACTAATCTTAAAATTCGCAAATCCATCACTATTGACAAATCTTTTCTTTTGTCCTCACCTTCTATTCTCACCATCATTGATCCATTTGCATTATAATTCTTCTGTCCGTTGTTGCCAATGTTACAAGACAAAAATGCCTTGGAATACTTGATTAAAACTAAAATATTTATATTATGTATTTTGTGATAAATAAAATCCATTTCACAACACAGAGTTATTATATCTCTAAAATTCTAAAGGTAGCTTTAGGTCAAGTTCCCAAATCCCATTGAATTTTTTAATTTTATTATGACTTATAATATGAATAATTTCTTTTTTAATTTAAAAGAATTCAATCATAAAAATCCGTCTCAACATGCCACACACTAAACATGATATAAAAAATCATATCACCTTACTTTCATTGTATTGTATTTGTATTATCCGTTTCTCTTTATAATATATTATTTTGTTAAGCAAATGCTACTTTAAATATCTAAGCACTTAATTTCAAAAGAGGAGAAGGTATACATATATTGAATAAATGTAAGGAGGTGTCTTTGCAATAATTTGTCCATAACCAATAATGTACTTACCAGTGGACTAAGACCTTGTTGACGAGCAAACACATTTTCCCATTGAGACGCAGTTGATCGACTTGGCTTCGCCATTCATGTCATATTCATACCAGCAAGATCGTTGCAGCTTGTCTCGACTAACAAGTCAAATATCGTATGAGAAACGAATAACACTTGGAACCTGTTCAAATTTGGTTATTGACCTGTAGTACTACTTCTGCAATCACATACATCATTCGGTCCTTCGGCTGCATTATTTGCGCCAATCAGAACCTCGTCGTTGTCGAAGGATCAAAGTTCAACATAAATTATTCAAAAATACTTGGCTACGTTGTCTTATATGTCCTCAGTAAAACCTTAATAAAATAATGACAACAATGATTCCGCGTAACAGGAGTTTTCCAAATACATCTCAACTCCATTAAGCCCAATATATATATATATATGTTTACTGCTAATTAAGAAATATATAAGATTTGAATACATATTATTAGGAAATATTTACTGCTGATTAATTTACGTGATATACTACTAGGATGGATGGAATTTTTTTCTTATTATTTTCACAACATGTAAATTATGCTGAAGATTTATCTACGTAGTACATTTACATTGCCAAGAAAATTATTGGTGTCCATCGGACTTGTTTTAACGATTTTCCTTCAGGGAGAAAACTTGTGGACACGAATGGATACTCTCCATTATTGTCCTCCCTCTTCAAGATACGAAGTTTAACAAAAATATGACGGTAGGGCACTGAAAAGTGATGGGTGGACATAAATAGAGCAAAAACACATCAAAACATGCACACATAAAATCGTATATTTATTATGACCAAACTAATACTTTTAATTTAGTACTTCTATAATGCCTCAGTTTATTAGCCGCTTAAAAGTGTTGGGCATATTATAATAGCAAAGTTTTTATATTGCAAATTATAAAATATGTCACTTAAACTAGGTTTTTAATGAAAATAGAATTATTACTACAAATTGACATTTCTTGTAAATTCTCATTAAGTTTTAATCTCAGTTGCTTCTTTTTGTTGTAGTTACTATGTTCCTACCTAAACAAAATTTCAGCAATGCAGCTTTACGTTCACACGTTGAGTTTTACATTCTTATGTCACAGCAACTATATTTTGTTGGTTTTTGCATGAAGAAGATACTCAAGATCAAATCGAGAAGAAATAAGATCAGTTCTCAAACATGTTGCTTAATTATAAGACAACAGACCTAGATCTGGATACAGTTTAGGTCTAAATTGGGAACTAGTACTTTATTAACGATGTGGCATGAAGCTCAAATTTAAAAGTTAGAAAAATGTTTCCCACAAAATAAACACACTCGTTTACTTGAAGAATGGCTCTTCAATTCCTCTCTTTGTTTCCAATAAAGTCCCTCTTACCAAGTTTAGTTGGCTTTTGGCCTTTGTAATGCCTGTTCCTAAAGAATATTTGTTCCTTAAAATCAAAGAATTGGGATTCTTAAAGGTAACTCATGAATCGCAATTCCCAGGGCAGATATTTAGCTTTCTATCCAAAATACCTTATACAAACTAAAAATTTACATAGATTTGCCCTTAATTAAAATACGAATACACTCCCGTCGTTATCCATAACAGATCAAAAACCCTAGCTTCGTCTCCTGATTTCTCCTTAGCAGATCGATACTTCCACCTGCCTTGTTAGTCATTTCTTGATTTCTTCATACCCGATTTCTTTGGCTGCTGCTTAGTCGCGATTTCTTCTACTATGAATAGAGGTGTGGCTAACAAGAGAGATGTGGGTTGTTGAACTAAACAAGATAAATCTCAGTAAATATCTATTCCTCACTGATGCTTATTTCTGATTTTTTCGACACGAACTTCTTCGACCGTTACAATCTATCTTTCCATACCTGATTTCTTCTAATTTCTGGGTAAATCTGGGTAATCTTGATAAGTCCATCTCTCATACCTGATTTCTTTTACTGATTCTTCATCATGAGTATAAGGTTAGGGTTCTGTTCTTGACACTGAAGTACCTTAAAAGATTCAATTTCACTAGTTTTGATTGATTTTGTCGAAGGGTTTTTTTTTTTTTTGGGTACCGTGCAGTTTGTACGTGTTTTATTATATTAAGCTTCCATGGTTACTGTATTGGATTGCTGTTATTTGGTTTTTTATTTGTGATTTGGAACAAAAGTTAGCAACTTTAGCATTTGAATCGATGAAACCCATAGCATACCTAATTTTCAATTTTTTATTTTCAAAATCATAGATTTGATTTCTTTTCAATTTTGATTAGGGTATCACAAACTACAAGCTGATAGCATATTTATGCTTTTTTTATCTATATTTTTTATTCTAATAAGGATATTATAGACGTTTTCTTTTCAATTCATATCTTATTCTTAATTAATTTCTATGAAATAAATAATGTAATATCAATTCTTTTACATTCAATTAAATATGGTAATATCTATTCATCTCTTATTGCACCTTCATTTCATTCTTAAATAATAATCATTAAAATATTTCTTTATTATATTCAGCAAAGTAAACAGCTCATGTATATTCCAATATTATCAAATTCAATCCAGAAGGATGACCTGGCCATGTAAGAGGGTTAGTAAATATATAAGTCATATTGTCATTTGTAGAATGCTAATAAACGTAAAATTACACAACCAAATCCAAAATGGGTTCAAATCCATCTATTAGCTATTAATATCATAGTTGATTATAAGACTAGAAGCATCAAAGTGGGAACTTTTATTAATCGAGTAAGAGCTCTCTTTCTATTTTCTATCAGGAAGAAAAAAAAAAACCTACTAAACCACCAATCTAGAAACACACAAATAGGAGAAACACTGAAACACATAAATAGTAGAAGAATATTGGAATGGAATATTCTAAAAAATTGGCATACACATCTAGTGATCTATTATTGAATAGTTCACGAAAACTGGAAAGCATTAGAAATATAAATAAAAAAAAAAAATTATTGTTGAACTTGTGTTTGAGACGTAAAGGATTGAGAATAGGATCTTGAGAGGAATAAAGTTAGGATTCTGGTGATACGTTTGCAAGATAGAAAGTAAAGATTAAAATTTGAAAGTAAAAGATTAAAACTAAAAATATAAAATTAAAATAAAAATAAAATTAAAAAGTAATAATTAAAAGCAAGTCTATAATGTAAAAAGTAAAATCTAATATATTTACTCTTACACTAATCAAGGATATTTCCACCCAGACTTATTGCCTCTGTTATGCTTTTCATTTTTCTTTTTCTTTTTTTTAATATGCATACATTCAGACCCTCTCAACCCGATTGGGTCAACTGATTTACGGTTGAACTAATCGTGATTGAGTAGATCCATCCGAATCAATTAAAAAATGGGTTTTTTAAAAGGACCAATCCATTCTCAAGGTCAATTCCGATTGAACCAAGTTAATCCTTGTCAACCAGGTCGTTTCAGATCTGACAATAATTGTGTCGATTCAGAGTGACAATATTGGTGTATTCTAAACTTTTATGATTAATTACTTAGATTTCCACCCCACCCCCCCGCGCTAACTAGATACAAAATTCTGACATTTTTTGGGCCGAAGACAAAATTTGATTACAATTGATCTCGCTGGGCGAAGTCGAGAGTCAACAGGAATTTCAGCAAAACGTCTCACGTTGTCTTCATTTTGTAAAAACGTGACAAAACTTCCTATCATTACCTTCCATTCTGTAGTTTTTTAATCTTCTCAATTGATGAGTTTCAAAATTCTATCATATTATGGTGCTGATGTGGGTCGAATCCATCAATAAAGTATTCGTCTAGTATATATTGTGTGCAGATAAACCATTTTTGTAAAAGTTTTAAAGATATTAATATGCTATATAAAAATATTATAAAATTTTAATATATAAAAATAAAATTAATATTTTTTCAAAAAATAAATACCTTTATTATCAATTATTTAAATGCTATTTATATTTATAAATTATTCATCGATTTATTTAACGTATTAATATTATTAAATTTATTTTATTTTTTTCTAAAGATGAAAAGTTTAAAACTCAAAAAAATAAAAATAAAAAACTTATTGGGAGAAGAGATAACTTCTACCACTTCATGAGATTATCGGATATCTCATGGCTACATTCCGAAAAATCTTTCGTGGAAACTTAAAGCCATATGGATCCCACAAGATAATTAATAAAAAATAGTGGTCCATATGAAATCAAGCAAGATTTATTATCGAACTTTGAAAATTTTTTATATAGAGTAGTTATTATTTGTGGTTACAAATTCTTTTCAAGAGTTCCATGCATGAGAAAGCATTTCTGCAAGTCAACTGTCAGTTGGACAACGGCTCTCTACCGATTTTTTGGCATTTCGGCCTCTAAGGCTGCACCTGCACGCATGGCCATGATGCATCACCGTGTATGAATTTCACCTAAAAGCTTGCTATTGCAATTACTACGAGAGACATGCACTCAAGATGGGAGCACGACCCCGACCTCCAGCCCCATGGAGCAACGCTCCAATCCCAAACCTAACCTCGTCCCCAGTCTAACTGGATCCTTATTGGCCATCCATCGGTTGTTGCTAATTTATAGCAGTAAATTTGCTTTAAATAGGTAAATAATCGAGTAAGTATTTACACCATATATAATGTCCCATTTTAAAAATAATAAATAACCAAACTAATAAATATTAATTAATTTATTTAAATTAGTTGATCCAAAAAGTACTATTTTATCTATATTATTAAAGTAAATGGGACCTTAAGTAATCGTTTTTCTTAAAATTACATATTTATACTCCATTTACTATTATTTAACAAAAAAAACTAATAATAAAATAAACTATTAAAATTATAACTAATGGATAAATATATTCACTTACTCATTTTTCTCTCTTTTCATTTCTTTACTCTCTCTAATTTTTTCTACTCACTATCATGATCGTATAAAATAGCATTAATCTCTCTTATAATCCATCCACGATTTCACTTAATCATGGAGTATTACACCATAATTAATGTTTATTTCATTCTATCCAAAAGAAAAGTATTTTTATTTCTTAAATATAAAAACAACCTAATGATATTAACATAAAAGAAAATGAAAATGAAAATCATGGGAATTTAACGGTAAAGAAACTCTTGACATGAAAGGTGAAAACTATTTTGTGAAGATGAAATTATACACATTTATTGACACAACAAACCTTACTATAATAAATAGATTAAGCATGAATTATCACGAAAAAATATTTATTAATACTAACAGCTTATGTATTATAATGAATGGTATGTAAATATCAATGATACTGCATCATACATTAATACTTATACGTCATTAATCTATTTATATAGTATATTAATACTATCTTAAGTCCGTAATTGTCACATCCTTATTTTGCTCAATTGGACCACCGAGTACATTGGATGTGAATGAAAGAAAGTGATGCTGATGTTTTTGTTAATGGACAAATTCTCCTTTGAAAGGTATAATTGGACTAACTTCTTTTCATTTTTCTTTTTTTTTTTTTCTTTTTTCTTCATATATTTTAGGCCCGAAAATATAGCTATGTAGTACCTCATCTTCTAAAGCCCGGGCTTCCTGCATGGATATACATAGTGGCCTAGAGTGCTATGAAATGAGAGTTGAAGATGATTTCTTTGACCGAGAAGCTTCATTGGAAGAGCCGAAAAAACTTGCTGAAGCGGCAAAAAGTTAGATTAATAATGGATTCTCTTGATGCATCCGATTCAATACTAGAAAAACATAAATATAGGATGGACAAAAAGATCCACCAGGGGATTATAAGTTTTTCTTTCAATTTTAGTGTAGCAGCACTGAACTTTTTAAAAAATTCATTGTAACTAAAAATGTTGTTAGATCGAGGATGAGAGATTGACTTGAAAATGAGGAGTCATCAAGGATTAAGAGGGTCGGATTAGGGTGGAGCCAAGATCAATCAAAATATTAGAATCTAGTATAATATTTTTTTATAAATTAATTAAATTATCCACATTCTTGATATTAAAAGTTAATAACTTTTTATAATTTTTTTTTATTTTTCTTAAATCTAGATTTTTTTTTTTAGTTAGTGGGTGCATTCTCTAGGAAAAAAAAAAAAAAAATTACATTCCGACCTTAAAAACCAAGCTAAAACTTATAGGAATTAAGTTGGATCGTACAGGTCATAATCAGATCAAACTAAAGTCATTGTCAATGAGGGCAAAGGGATAACTCAAACCAATTTCATCGACGTATTATCTCGAAACGGGTTGGACTAGAACAAATTGACTCAACCTTGATAACACACTAAAATCATTTATGCATGTATTGCATTCCATGTGTCGTCTTTAGAGATATTTATGTTTAAATAATTCACAAATAAACTAGTAAACCAATTGGCAAAATTGTAGCCTAAGCCTCCCCTCTCCCTTAAAAAAAAAAAAAATGTAAAACCCAATTTTGGAATCTCGAAGGCCGATTGCCTCTTCCACATCCACTTGTCTACCAGTATCTACTATTTTCTTTCTATTTTTCACTTTACTTCTTGGTTTCTACCTATAATTTACAACCTACAATCTTTTTTCTCTCTCCTCCACATTCATAAAATCTAAAAAAGCACCTCCATTGCTCGAGATACACCCACGTCATTGACTCTACACTTTCAAGCTTGCCTTATCTTTCTCGTCCCTAAAGGTTTCATCCATCGTATCTCACCCTTAATGTGCTTGTGCATTGTGCTTCTTCTTTTTTTTTTTTTTAATGTCAATTAATATAGTTTTTTATCCCTCCATAAGATGGTTTCTTCAATTAAAATATTAAACTTTCATTCTTTTGATAGAACTTTTAATTTCTAGAGGTTTTTAATATCATTTTTATTTTTATGAGAGGATTGCTATAATTTAGGTTTATGGTCCCACCTCTTCAATTTGTTTTACTCGGTAGCTTGTGTAATTTGTTCTCAAGTTTTGTGAATGGATTCTTGTTTTTGAAAAAATAAATAAGTATACTACTTACAACTTGTAATTGAACATGGTGTAAGACTTAGGCTAGATTAAAAATTTTTCAATTAATATGAATCCCCTTATTAACTCGAGTAACACATCACTTCTCTTTTTTTTTTTTTCTTTTCCTCTTAAACACAGATAAAATGATGAAGGCTTGTACAGACATAGTAAGATTATATTTGATGCTCTTAATGATCCAGTCGCAGCCAAGAAGGACATGACATAGGAGAGAAGCTTCAACATTTAGTACATTTATTTCGTGCTTCCACATCTATATATATATATGAAATATTTCTCAACGACTAATAAGAAAAACAAATTTAGGCAAACAATGGAAGTTCACCGAACACGTTATTATTATAAGATCCAAAAAGCATGGCAGCCATAATTTCGAGCATATGCACCTATTTATAAATAATAATTTAGTGAATATAACCTGAAAATTGATTAATTCTCACATCAAAATTGATGAGGATGGTATTAAAGAAAAAAAAGATCCATTTACTCTTCTCTTAATTTTCCTCCATTTATATATTAATTGTTGAAATTATCTAGATTTTTTAAAGATCATGTAATATCATCTTGACATCATCATATTCTTTATAATCTCAACTGTTGATCATACACGACAATATCTTAATGGAAAAAATTAAGAGAAATTAATGAAAGCAAATGAAGAGAATTCATTTTAACTTAATTTTATGTATCTTTATAATTTTAGTATTTTTAATTATTTTATCTAACCATAAAATAGTAAAATAAGATTTAAAAGTAAGCTTTTTAAATATTTAGTATCATTTTTATGGTACAGCATTAGACAAATTCTTTTTGTCCATTATTTGGCGTGCATATTAGCCTAAGTTATAAAACAAAGAGGCTCTCAAGTACTTGACTAAAAGTAAAAAATTTGTATCATGTTTTTATGGTGCAAAAATGCATTTATAGCATAGAAATAATATATTTTATAAATTCCAAAAATAACTTTATATCAAGTTTTAAAATCAGAGTATTTAACTTTATGGGGCAATATTATAGGTTACATCTCAACTTTGTTATTTTTTACAATTATATACTTAAATTTTCAACTTACCTAACTATATATTCAATTGAAAATTTAGTTATTAATATCTATATCTTAGTTAATTTCAATTTATATCATTACTCTAGTCGGCATGATCAACTAATGAGATAGCTGCTCGTAACCCTATGGGGATCATGCAACCCCCACTCTAAACCCCTACTAAGGTGGTGGATAACCATCTAAAGCCGTTAATAAGTTTTGCAACCCATATTTTGAAGTAGATCACAACCTATTATTTTGTGAAGAGTGGACAACGGCCTACTATTAGAGGTTGTGCGACAACCTTAAAGCTATAAGTTGTCACTTCATTAGCTAATTATGTTGACTAGATTAATAATGTTCATTGAAATTAACGAGATATAAATGGTGACAACTAAATTTTCAATTGGTTGTATAATTAGACAAATCGAAATTTCATGTGTATAATTGCAAAAAGTGAAAATTAAAGTATAAATTGTAATATTAACGTTAACTTTATTGTAATTTATAATATAAATTATTTAATTAAAAGAATTTCAATCATTAAAATTGGTGTCCAGTACTGTACGTACCAAACATAGTATAAAAAAATTGTATTGTCCCATTCTTCATGCATTATATTGTCCAGTTTCACTCATACTATCCAGTTCTATTAACCAAACGCTATCTTGTGACACTAAACTGGACAATAACTTTTATTCGATGTTTAGTGTGGAACTTGGTCTAATGATTAGATAAAAAATTAAGCTGATAAATTGGACAAAAAATCAAAATTTTATTCTTTCTACACTATAATACAAGAATAAATTTCACTAAATAAAAACAAAAATATTTTGTATTCTCAAAAATATACGTCCATATTATAATATTGAATTAATTAATATTATTTTTACTAAATATTATAAAAAATTATTTATTTAATAATATAAATAATTAATTTTTTAATATAAATTTTGTATCTAATGCTATACAAATCAAATATAGTATAATAAGTCTGTACAGTTCATTCCTTCTTATACTTGTCATGTCTAATTTTCTTTATCCACTTCAATCTTTGTTGTAACCAAACGCTATCTTAAGGAGTTAAGCTCTCAATTTCAAAGATGAAAAACTAAACATATATTAAATATAGGATATGTATTTGCAATAACTTGCTAATAATCGACATACTTACCTGTAGACTAAAACCTTGTTGTTGGACAATCACATTTTCACATCGTAAAGCAGTTGATGGACTTGGGTTTGGCTTAAGGGTAGGCGTGATTCGGTTCAGTACAGTTCGCCTCTCTTTATTGAATCAAACCTAATATAACGATTCAGTTTTTTTTTAAAGTCAAACCTAATTATATAGTTCGATTTATAAATTTTTCGAATCTAATTAAAATAGGTTTGGTTCGGTTCGATTTGATTCACGATTCGAATCGTTTGTATCAAATTTTCACTAAACATTTTTATCTCTAATAAATAAGAATTTTAAATGGAATTTACTCAATTTAATTTTAATAATTAATATAAAATTATGATAAATAATAATAAGATAAGAAAAATTTGATTAAATTTATGAAGATTAATGAAAAAAATATAAAAAAAGTATAAAATAATTATATAATTTTTTTTTTATTTAACTGAAAGGTTTAATTCGATTCAAAATAATACAGTTCGATTCGCTTTCTCGAATCGAACCACAAACCGTTTATATACAATCAAATAGAACCATAAACCAAACGATTCGTAAAAAAAATGATATTTTTATTAGTTCAATTCAATTCACGATTCGATTTGTCATTCGTGATTTTTTCACCCAACCCTAACTTCACCTATTCAAGTTATTTCAACAAGATTCTCGGGGCTTGTCTTGACTAGTAGGTCAAATATCGTATCAAACACAAATAGCACTTGTGCAATCCCATACATCATTCTGTCCTTTGGCTACATTATTTGCACCAATCAAATCCTTGTAGTTGTCGAAGGATCTAAGTTCAACAAAAATTAGTGAGAAATAGTTGATTTCGTCGTATTATGTGCCCTGAATAGAACCTTTGAAAAAATAAGGAGAATAATAATTCTATGTGTCATCTTTAAATTTATTAGAGGAGATTGCAATGATTTGCCCTATTGTGTGTCACCTGCAAGGTAGAAAAAAAGAGGTATAGGGGTAGCATCGGAGGATACTTTATTATAGCAATTTCGATACTTAGTATTATAATTACAGGACAAAACTCTAAAGAGCTTCGAAGAAAAAAGAAAAAGAGAGAAAATCCTCGTATCTAAAGACCTCATCTCTTATTTATAATGCTAAGTTAAACTATTGAAACTAAGCCTTTATAGTAAGCTAATTAGTTTAGGCTTAGATGGTATTTAAAAAGACCTATTAATACTGTATAACAAAAGTTTTTTAAATACATCTCAATCCCATTAAACCTAAGAATACAATATATTTTTACTACAAACTAAGTAGTAAAGAGATGTGATCTACGTGGTATATTACATTGCCAAGAAAATTATTGGTGTCCGTCCTTTTTTCTCCATGGAGAAACTTGTGAATACCTAATTTTTGCTCTTCCATAATCTTAATTTTTATTTTTACAAAAAAGGTCCTAATTCAAAAAAAAAATCAAAAAATTAATAAATATAATAAAAATTAACAAATAATGAAAATACCAAAAAAAAGAAGAAAAGGAAAAAATCATAAAAATTTCGTAGATTTTTAGGAAGTTTATATTAGGAATAATTAGTTTTAATTTTAGTTTAATTAAAAATTTTATTTTAGGGAATTGGATAGTTTAAATATAATTTAATGGTAATAAATGTTAATATACAGGCCAACGGCTTAATGGATAAGAATCGGAATTTGGGTTGGATTTGACCTGAGGTCAGGGGTTCGAGTCTCGTCAAGCATCTATGTCTTTTGTCTTTTTTTATATATTTTACAAGAGTGAGAAAAATAAACAGAATTCATATTTAACTAAAAACATTTTAATCTAATTTGATTTTATCGAGTCAGATTTGAATTAATTTGGATCTAGTTTAATTAGATACAATTGATACGATATGGTTTGGATTTAAAAAGACAACAACATAACTCCGTTTAGCGGTAACCAATCAATAACAACATTACTATACATGAACAATACGACAAAATTATTCAATATAACTCCGTTTAGCGGTAACCAATCGATAACAACATTAATATACATGAACAATACGACAGAATTATTCTTTTGGCTAAACAGTACACAAATACAAACTGTCGACGACGTGCGACCCTCACACATAGCAACACACGGTGAAATAAATGCTGCACAATATAATCAAATCAGTCATTGAGCATGCACGGTTTTCATCCTTCGTCCATCCACTGTTTATCGTCGACGTTATCAGTAACCATAGCAACAGAGTAAGAAGATGTGATCCAGCACCAGATTCTACTGCAAATCTTCGACACTTTTCTTCAACCCCATAACAGCCCAACCATCAATAGCAGCTGCAACAACCACAGCAACTGAACGTGGCAGCCCCCCACGCTCATTCTCCTCCTTGCCTTCGACACGTCACCACGTTCCCTATCACATACACCCTTCAACCTCACATCCACCGCATCCTAGCTCCTGCACACAGCTTCACCGTATTGCCGAACAGCAAACCCAGCCAGCAGCACCGTCGCAACTTTCAGATTAACTTGCCATACCAACGTCTGCAGTAGCAAGCCAAACCGAGTTCCAACGTTCAGCCATACGCTTCACATAAGCCACTACAGCCGTAGATCCATCACTGCTGCAAACATCCGATTGATCCAACGCTACTCCGAACGACAATATACGCACGTCATAACTAGGCATCATCAGGACTGAGATCCAATCTGTTCCCTTTCATCAGTTTAATTATTTCTTTTAGATTTCATGTTTTCAAAATGATATTTTTATAAAATCTCATATTTTACAAAATCTTGTTCTTTGCATTTGTGTTAATTTAGAAAAATTGCATTAAGCATGTTAGGTTTTTCTAAATAAAAAAATCATTTTGATGTTGATAAAATAAAAAAAAAATCTTTAATTGACTTCTTTTCTATGGTTAAACATCTTTTCCATAGTTTAGATATCTTTTTCATAATTTAGATGTCTTTTCCATAGTTTAGGTTTCTTTTTTATTATTCAAACATCTTTTCTATAATTCAGATATCTTTTCTATAATTTAGATTTTTTTTTCTATGGTTTAAAAATCTTTTTTATAGTTTAGACATCTTTTCTATGATTTAGATATCTTTTCTATGATTAAGGCATCTTTTCTATGATTAGGAATTTTTTTTTTCTTTCTTTCTTTTTTAATGTTTTAAGCATTTTTTCTATATAAAAGTTTCATCATGTAGAATATTGCATATTTCATAAAATCTTTAGGGTTTTTCTTGAAAATAAAAAAATTATCACTTAGTTATTTTTAAATAAAAATTTTAATTTGGGACTTTTCAAAAATTAGGTTTTTAGGTTTTTTTTTTTATAATTAGGAATAAAAATTAGGCTTCTAGAAAATTTTTCTTAATAAAAATAAAATGATTAATAAAAATGCAAATTCAACCAATTATTTTTTTATAAAAAAAAACCAACACATTAAAGTTTTCGAAAAGAACTACGATCGTTTGATCCCGGCTAACGGGTACGATTAAATATTATAATTAGAAAAATAATCCTAATTTCGGTAAATAAATAGTGGTACCCGTTAGGGTTTAATAGGTTAATCCCCGAATTCGAAACTCTCTAGTTCTTTGTTAAAATTGAAATCAAAGACCGGTAATTAAATCGTAATCAATCCACCCAATTGATTACGGTTTCTTTTTCTTTTCTCGATTTCGATTGGGTGGCGACTCCAAAAATTATTTTCAATAAGAAATCGGAATTTCTCAATTTCTTTAGTTGATGATTAATATTAAATGGGTTAGGGTTTAGTATTAATCAGGAAATGAGAAATCAATTTTAAATAATTAGAAAAATCGAAAAATCAGACTCGACAGACAAATGGATAGTCTCCATTGTTGTCTCCCTCTTCCAACATACGAAGTTGAGAAAAAGATTACAGTGGCAGACCTGAAAAGTGATTTATGGACATAAATGTAACAAAACCAATCAAAAAAGGATTAAACATGCACACATAAAATCATATATTTATTATGACCAAACTAATACTTTTAATTTAGCATTCCACAATTCCTCAATATAAATTCTTCAAAACGTTAATATTTTATTTAAATTTTTCAAAATATATATCTTCTATTTAAATTCACCTCCAAATATTGATCCCATTCCTTATGATTCTTCTTGAATATAAAGTTAAAAAAAAATTTCTTACAAAATAAATACATCCCCCAAGTGTATTCTAACCATTTATGATTAATAACTTAGATTTTTTTTTTCTTTTTATTCCTCAAACAGAAACTCGAATATGTGATACAAAATTTTGATTTTTTCTGGGCCGAAGACAAATTTTGATTACGATTGATCAACCTCTTGCGGTTGTTATTGCCGCAGCCCACGTTTGGTTAGGGGCCGCCAGTCGACGGAAATTTCGGGAAAAACATGTCTCATGTTACCTTCTTTTTGGCTTATATTACCAGACTAGAAAAGACAAAATACAGAATTTTACAAGCTAATCTACGTGGCCAAAGACAAAACATGTCCTTTCGAGGCTTGGCTGCGATAGGCTTAATTGTCCTAGCACAACACGTTGTCTTCATTTTGCAAAACGTAACAAAACTCCCAATAATTACATTCCATTCTACAATTTTTTTAATCATCTTCTCAATTGATCCGAGTTTCAACATTATTGATTAGCGGTGCTGATGTGTGTCGAAACTACCAATAAAGTATTCCTCCATTATATTTTGTGTACGGACAAGCTATTTTGCTAAAGATAAAGAGTTTAAAACTCGAAAAAGGCCCTTCTTTACTTCATTTCTTAAATTGGAATCACTCTTTTAACTAAAGGTTGTAGGATATCTTGTGATTATATTCCAAAAATAAACCTTTTGTGGAAACTTGAAACGATATGGATTATCATTATTTAAAGTAGTGGTCCATGTAGTCAAACAAGACTTGTCACCGAACTTTAAAAATTTTAGATATAGAGTAATTATTTAGGAAATAGATTTTTTTCATTTATTTTCTTCAGTTTTTCTCAATTTATCTTCTTAAAATATTACCACATATAATCAATTAATAAAATTAAAAAGAATACGATGAGGACATAATATTTCAAAAATCTAGATAATTTAAACCATTAATTTATAAATTTAAGAAAATAGAGGAAAAAAAATAGTGAGAATCCATATCCAATTATTTGTGATTACAAACTCTTTTCAAGAGTTCCATGCATGCAAAAGCAATTCTGAAAGTCAACTAACGTGGTTGGACCACGGCTCTCTACTGATTCTTTGGCATTTTGGCTTTCTAGGGCTGCACCTGCTCGGTCAAGTCGTGACGTGGCCCAAACTGTTTCGCCAGGTTTAAGACCTGGCACGGACCCAATTGTACAGGTTGGATCTATAGCGACGACTCACCTGGTTAACAGATCTAAGCCAGGTTAATATCCAAGACACATGGATCCGACAGTTCTTAAACTGTTGACTTAAAAAAAATGAATAAAGGAAAAAAAAGAACAAAAAAATGATGAAATAAAATAATTTTAAAAATAAATAATAATGAAAAAAATTTTCACCAATTCCACATATATAGGAAAACAATCAATTCTCATTAACAACATTTAATGCATTGTTATTTCACAAAAGTAATAAATGTAATTTTAAAAACTTATGTAATTTGATATATATAGACTTTTAACAAAAAAAACTAATCACATTCTTAGCAACGTGGGATTAGTTTTTGTTTTTTAAACTTTTTTGTAGCCTTTATATCTTTGTCCTATATTACTAATACGATAATTAAATTGAATACGATTATATATAAATAAGTGTATATCCCAAAATAACTACTTTATAAAATGAGTTAAAGATAATATTTTTTTATTTTAATTTAAAGTCTAAAATTTAATTTATTTTTTTATTTTTTAAATTAACATTTTTTATAAAAAAGTCGATTCACAATTCCTTGAACTATTGAATTAAACCGATGAGTCTATGGAATCGGCCCATGAACCGATCCCATGGGTCCAAGTTTGGTTCCCTGTTTTAATAACTAGAAACCAATGAGTCTAGTTCTAATTTCGGGTCAGTTTAGAATTGTGCCTAAATCTATCGACGTGTATGAAGTTCACCTAAAAGCTTGCTATTGCAATTACTATGAGAGGCATGCACTCAACCCGGACCTCTACCCCTATGGAGCAACGCTCCAATCCTAAACCTGGCCTTGTCCCAGTCCAAGTGGACCTTTGTTAGCTAACCATTTGTTGTTGCTAATTTATAGCGGCAAATCTACTTTTAATAAGCAAATCATCGAGTAATGATTTGCTTCGTAAGTAATGTTTATATTTCATTCTATCCAAAAGAAAAGTATCTTTTTCATTTTCTGAATGTAAAAATAACTCAAGAATCAATCGATCGACACATTAAAATTCATGGGGATGATATTAAAGTAAAAGAAAAAGAAAATGAAAATCGTGGGAATTTAACGGTGGAGAAGCTCTTGAGATGAAACGTGAAAACTATTTTGTGACAATGAAATGAAGATGAAGTCATATTCATTAATTGACGCAACCAACCTTACAATATATAGATTAAATATGAATTGTTACAAATAAAATATTCATTGATACTAAACATAGCATGTGTTATATAGCTTATATGTATTAATGATAATACATCATCTTTTAAAAAATTGACTTTTATATTTCACATATTAAAATTATATTGATATTTATATACTACTAATTTATCTATACGGTGTATGAATATTATCTTAAGCCTATAACTATCACATCCTTATATTGCTCGAATTGCACCACTTCGAACATAAGATGTGGATTGAGAATGAAAGAAAGTGATGCTGATGTTTTCGTTAATGGGCAAATTCTCCTTTGAAAAGTATAATCGTACTAATTTCTTTTCATTTTTCATTTCTTTTTTAATATTTTTTAGGCCAGAAAATATAACTGTTGTAGTACCTCATCTTCTAAAGCCCGAGCTTCTTGCATGGATATACATAGCAGCCAAGAGGTGCTATAATAATGATAGTTGCAGATGATTTCTTTGACAAAGAAGTTTAATTGGAAGAGCTGGAAAAACTTACTGAAGCAATAAAAAGTAAGGTTAATAAGGGATTCTTTTGATGCATCTGATTTAATATTAGAGAAACATAGATATGATAAGAACTAAAAAAAATCCACTAAGAGGATTATAAGTTTTTCTTTTAATTTTATTATAGTAGAACTGAACTTTTTTAAAAGCTCAATATAAATAAAATTAATGTTGTTAGATCTAATCCAAAAGTTTGATTCAAAATTGTGTAAGAGTCAAGGATCAAGAGGATTGAACCGAGGACAAACCGCAATAGAACAAAGATTGATCAAAATATTAGAATGTAGTACAATATTTATTTATAAAGTAATGAAATTATCCAAATTGTTGATATTAAAAGTTATTAACTTTTTACAGTTTATTTTTTATTTTTCTTAAATCTAAATTAATTTCTTTTAGTAAATTGGTGCATCCTCAAAAAAAAGGACAAAAAAAGGTATTACATTCCAACTTTAAAAACCTAGCTAAGACTTATGGGAATTTTGTTGGATTGAATGGATCATAATCAAATTGAACTGGAGTCACTATTAATGAAAGTCAACAAGGATGATCCAAGCCGGTTTTATTGATGTGTTATCTAGATCGTACAAGTCAACACAAGTTTGGTAATACTGACTAAAATCATTTATGCATATATCACAGCCATGTGCCATCCTTAAAGATATCCATGTCTAAATAGTTCACGAATCACCTAGTAAACCAACTGGGAAAATTGTAGCCGAAATCTCCCTTCTCCCTTAAAGAAAGGGGAAAAAAAAACTCAAACCTAATTTTAAAATCCTTCAAGGGTAATTACCTCTTCCATGTCCACTTTTGTTTTATTTTCCACTGTTTCCTTTTTATTTTTTACTTCACTTCTTAGTTTCCACCTATATTTTATCACCTCCAATCTTTTTTCTCTCTTCTCTACACTCATCAAACCTAATAAAAGCTCCTCCATTGCTCAAGATACACCTTCGTCATTGACCCTACACTTTCAAGCTTGCCTTATCTTTCTTATTGCTAGAGGTCTCATCCATCATATCTCATCCTTAATGCACTTCTGCATGGTGCTTTTATTTTTTTAATATCAATTAATGTAGTTTTATATCCCTTCATAAGGTTTTTTCTTCAATTAAAATATTAGGTTTTCATTCCCTTGATTGAACTTTTCATTTCTAAAGGTTATCGATATTCATTTTTATTTTATGAGATGATCACAAATTATAGTCCCACCTCTTCAATTTGTTTTCCTCAGTAGCTTATGTAATTTTTTCTTAAGTTTTGTCAATGGATTCTTGTTTTTGAAAACATAAATAAATAAAGTACATACAACTTGTAATTGAACATAGGTAATGATAGGATTCCATGTACCGACCTAACGCCACTCTAGGTTTGAATCACATGGGAGGCTTGCTTGCGGGCTCCGCGCGAATAGGTGACTTATTTATAAGCTATGTCAGTGTTGGGCGGCTTGCCCTACTCTATTGGGTCTACCCTGTTATGCTAAGTATACCACGCTCTACCCTGACCGAGACCTCCTATAGACCTATTCATGAACTATGGCAATATGGAAGACCTGACTTGCTCTACAAGTTCTGTCCTGGCTACTATTTATGCCTTGCTTTGCCAAGTCTTCCTTCCTGTACTTGGTCCATTCTGCCCTACTGTGGTCGGCTCTATTCTATTCTATCGAGTCTACTCAAATCAATTATATGGGACTATCCTGTCTTGTTCGCCCGTCCTACCTTATAGAGGTTAATTTACTCAATCAAGTCTACTCAGCCAAGGTCCGCTCTGTCATGACAGGGCTGCCCGGCTATTCCACATCTGCTCAGTTGCACCAAGTCATACTAAATAGGTCAACCACATCCACGCTAGATAGGCTCAGCCATGCGAGGTCAACCCCTATCATACCAGCTCGGCCATTACCATATTAGGTCAATCTAGCCATGTGAGGTCAGCACTGATCATGTCAGGTCGGCCCTAGTCATATCAAATCAGCCCCGGACACAAGCAGATCGTCCAAAAGCTCAGGTTAGGACAACTCAAAACCTTAGAGTCTCCCATAGCTCCTTGGAACCAAAACATTAGCCTTCACCCAAAGATCCCACTCGGCTATCAATTTTAGTTATGATATTTAGGTTTCCCTTTTCTTGTATTTTTCCTTAGTTTTGTAATTACTGGAATGCCACTAGGGCATCCTTTTATTCATTTGTTTACAACTTTACCCCCTTTTGTATAAATAAAACACTTATATAAGGTTTTAGGGAACTTTTGACAATTAATAAAAAACTCTTGAGTCTTCTCTCTTAGAAAGCTCTCTCTCTTTTACCAGCTCTTATCAATCCCTTTAATATAGATTGTGGTGAGCAACCTTATCACTCAAACTGATGCATCACATCCAACGAGTTTTAAATCTGTATATGGTTTTATAATGCATCATATCCATAGAGTTACTGAGCAACATTTGTTAAACCATTGACTTCTATTTATTTTGCAACCATCTTGCGGCTCGGACCCATCGATTGGTTTTCGTGTAATACTGAGTTCGTATGTTCATCCGCAAGTCTATATCAGGTAAGACATATGCTGGATTAAAAATTAACCAAAAATTTTTGAATTAATATGAATTCCCTTATTAACTCGAGTAACACATCTCTACTTTTCTTTTCTTTTCTTTTCCTCTTAAACATGGATAAAATGATGAAGGCTTGTACAGACATAATAAGATTATATTTTATGCTCTTAATGATCTAGTCATGACCAACAAGGATATGATATAGGAGACAAGCTTCAACATTTGGTACATTTATTTCCCACTTACACACATACACCCATACACACATATATATACATGAAATATGTCTGATCAGCAAATGAGAAAAATGATTTAGAAAAATAATGGAAGTTTTTCAAACATGTTATTATTATAGGATCCAAAGAGCATGACAACCATAATTTCAAGTGTATGTACATATTTATAAATAATAATATAGAGGATATAACTTGAGAATTGATTAATTTTCACATAAAAACTGTTGTGGATGGTATAAAAGGAAAAAAATCCATTTACCCTTTCCTTAATTTCCCTCAATTACATATTAATAGTTAAAATTATCTAAATTTTTAAAATATTATATAATGTCATCATGATTGTTGATAGGTCATTTTAAGCTCAAGTTCCCAAGGCCTAGTATAAACTGCCAAAGCCCAATCCAAATACCTCATCATGCTCGAGTACCCCCAAGTTGCTTCATAAGATGAACAGACTAGCCTCAACCAAAGAAATCGGACCTCAACCATCCGACTTTTTTGGAACCTCCCTAAGCACCTCATTTTATCCAAAACATTTGTATGCTTACACAACCAACTCAAGACTCCCCGAGTGCCTCGAGGTCCTTAGAGAGCTTGGCTTAACCTTTTAGGCTAAGAATGCATTTGTCCTCCAAGCATCCATTAGGTGTTCAGCAAGCAACTCTACACTCGCGGTGCTTCCACCTCCTACTCTCTCTCTCTCTTTATTAATTGCCTTTTGACATTTGTAGTACGGCCAACACACACAAAAACTCCAAAAATGCCAGTGTCTTAGGTTTTAAACATGAATGCCAACGTATTCAAGGCTAACCAAGTGACAAAGCCAATTTGTTCCCCCTACAGCACATGTACCCTATAGATAACATATACAACCAAACACTAAGGTGATATGTGTCTTTAGTGGGTCTCCTTAGCCTATATATAGGTTATTGAGTCTCTTCCCTCTCTTGGCTCATTTTTAACTCTCAAGCACCTCGAGCACTCTCAAAACACTACCAAAAAGCCTCTCTCAAACAAACAAACATTTTTCCCTACTCTCTTTCCAATCTCCCCTTACTAACATAAGTATCAGAGGGCCTTCGTGAACACAACTACCAAGAGCATTTTGTAGGTCATTTGTTGAGTAAGGAGATTAAGCCACTCGAAGCTCTCCCCATCAACTCTCATGATTTCCACAATCACCATTTTGATGTCCACCATTATTGGCAAATCCACCTAAGACATGACAAAAAGTAAGAACACAATCCCCAAGCATCTTAGTAGGCTAATGGTAGCAAGACAACACTACCACTACGACTATGCTCATCCATTCCACTAGCTCTAGTCAACCAAGCTTACAAATTAGAGCAACCCAAGATCATAATGATTGAAAAAAGTCATAAAACTCAAGAATCAAATGCCATCTCCACAAGGAAGTAACTACTTTGAAAAAGCATAAGAAAAACGCTGCTAGGAAGATCTCATCATAAATTATTTTAACTATATGCTTCACTGGCATGTTTGTCAATGGTCCTTCAACCATAGATTTGATCTTAAAGTTATCATGATATCGAATCCCATTATAAAATATCAACAGTTGATTCCATGTGTAAGTATCATGATATGGGCATTTGGTGTCATGCCCCGAAGAGCTATTCTAAGATAAAAATTGTTCTTACAATTGCTATCCTAGACTTAGTTCACATCAAACATACTCAACTCTACTCCTTTGAAGCATCCAATTTAATATATGTTTGATATAAACCTATGGAGTAATCCTATTAAATAATTTGTTAAAGATAAACTTCTAATTTGACTTTATAAAAGAGCAGCAGTAGATCCCACAAGTACGTATCATTTCTTATATAGACCAGAATATTAAAAACTACCAAGTTCCTTAAGGAGTTCTGTGTAATTTTCCTTAAAAATTAAGAAAGTTAATACTCTAGACAAGAACCATCCATTTCTTGTTATACCTCACTATCCGTCCCAGTTTGCTAGTTCTTTGATTTTGGGTAGATACTTATGATCCATTCAAAACCTGCAGAACAAACTATACGAGAATGAGCGAAAACTTACTCAATAAGCGGAGCAGAGACAAAAATATGCATTCAGTGCATCACAAGCAAAGTTTCCAACCAAGTTGATTAAATGCAATGCATGTACAAGTAAATGTCATCGCACGATGTTATGCAGTTTGTCGTAAGATTTGAGAAATTGCATCCACTGTAATCTAAGTTGAAGAGATTGATGTCATGCATTTGCGAATCGAAACCAAAGTAGGGCATCTGCAATGAAAAACACCCTCTTCCTGTGACCACCTTCGAAACAAGGTAGTGCGAACTGTAATCAAAAACAAATAAGGTCAGTTGCTAAATGGGTCCAAGATTGCAAAAAGCTCGAAATGAGTAATGAGGAAAATACGTGAAAGAACAATGACGAATGAAAGCTAAGCAAAACCCATGAATAGCTCTAGAGGATATGATACACCACTAGAACTTCCAATGACTTACGACATAATTCGATATGATGCATGAATTGGTCCAATGAGGTTACTCGCCACTTAACCTTGCTCAAGAAAAAGGATAAAAGTGATGCCAAGCATAAAACAACAGAATGTTTACACCAAGAAGGAAAGATACTCCAGTGTATTAATGATTGTCTATTGCAACTTACAAATACAAAAGGGTATTTATACCCAAGAATTTAGGATAATTTGCCTAAAAGAGGAAAGATAAAAACGAGTGTTACCCTAAGTAGTATCACGTCTCGAAGCGGCAAAGTCGTAACAACCCCATCGTGTAAATCATTCTAAGATAGAAGTTGGCCTTACAACCGCTATCTTATACCTGATCTACACAAAGCGTTTACGACTAACCCGCTTTGAAGTAGATAGTTCATAATTTAAATAAGTCATTTACCTAAGAAAGTAAGAAAATATAGAGATACACTAGAATTTAGTAATTACAATTAACATTTACAGTGTTTCACCATAATATATTTCCTAATTAATACATTATTCAAAAATGAAAATTTCTAAGATAAAAGCTTAGACCTTAAAAATATATATCTGTTCTTCAATGTTTTTCCTCACTTCTCAAGATTTAGTAGTTGCTACCTTTAAAGTAATTGTAAGCCGCTTCTCAGTCAGCACCTGCAACAACGTCTATAAGGATGTAAGCAACCATAGCTCAGTAAGTCGAGACAGAGGACTTAAAACTATACCACAAACACAAACAAGGCTATCAACGAACTTATTAGGTGCAATGCATGTTTAAGCAAATGCCATCACATGAAGTTGTCTAGTCCGTCGTGAGATCAGAGAAATTACGCCCGCTCTTGTAAGCCCTAAAGCTAAGCCAAGCCAATTGACCGTAGGATTAAACTTAGAACATAAGGTTTTAGGCGATCGGTTAAAGAATCCGATCAAACCCAAATTATAAACTATTAAGAGAAATATTAGTAAAAATGACCCCGTAAACTTGAATTTAAGAAAATAAGTAATAAAATGGGAGACTATAAAATTTTCAAATTTTAAGCATAATAATTGCTAATTACTAAAAAGGCGAAAAGTGTAATCTAATAACTAATAAATTACTAAAGGTAGATTATATGTATACTAAAAATTTTAGAATGACCTAAATAATAATTAGGAATATTCACATGTACCCCACATGTATTTACGTATAGATAAAAATACGCGAAATTACCTAAATTGGCCAAAAACTAAGTAAATAATTAAAGAAAATTATAAATTAATTATGGAAAAATCTGAAGAAAAAAAAATCAAAAGAGGATAAAATGATCCAAATCAGGTCGTGGCATGTCAGGATCTGTTAAATAAAAATTAACCAATTAGAATTAGGCAACACAAAAGCCAAAAATCAAGGAAATTAGGCAAAGTCATGTCTAATTAATGCATAATAATTACAAAAATCATCTATAAATAGGGGAAAATTTTCCAGAACTCGTTTGGGTAGTGAGGAATCTGAGAAAAATCAAGAGACTCAAAAATTTGAGAGAAAATTTAGAAAACAAAAAAAGAAAAGAAAACTGTGTAGATTGGGTAAGTGAGCCAAACCCATACCTCACCACCACCACCACCACCACTTGGGACTGAGCCACCACCACCACCCGGGACCGAGCCACCACCACCACCCCACTCCAGACCCACTGTCTGGGCCGGCCGATAAGCTTGGACCGGGCTTGGACGGCCAGAAAGCGTCGAAACAGGTAAGTCCCATAATTGTCCCGATTTTGTATAATTTAGTAAAATTAGTTATTTTGCCCAGAAAATTATGAAACTTGTTATTCTAAGGTGTTATTGTATGTAGATTTAGGGGAAAATAGTGATTTAGTTTAATTACTTCTGAAAATATAGGGTTCTTAACAAATTGAACAAAACCAAGTATGATTAGAACTAGAAATAAATAGGCTTAGGAGTATAGTTTGGAGCTCAATTTTTTTCTGTAGGATGATCATGTGATATAGAACAGTGCTATAAAGCCATTTTTTTAAAATTAATTTTCGAAATTTTTAAATTAATTTTTAGCCCTAAAATGATGGAAAAATTGGGTGATTTTAGGTTAATTAGGTGATTAAGATACTAATTACTGATTTAGATAGTAATTAGATGTTTAGAGATGTTAACCTCTGATGTGGAAACCTAATCCTAGCCTTTAAAGTATTAAGTATAGTTAATTTAGGAAATTAGGCAGTTATTGTAAGAAATTAATAATACGTGGCATTGAAAATTAATAAATCTAAAAAAATTAGGGTTATTTAAATAATATTAGAATAAAAATTAGAATCGTACTAAATCTGAATTAAGATTTAATTTTAGGTAATTGTATAAAAATGTAAGATTTCTCACATCAGATATAAATCAGATACCCCAATTAAGAATAGCGTGTACCGAATAATTTAGAATACTAAATTAAGACCCAATAGGATAATTGAATACTCGAGCTTAATATGATTAATTTCACATTAGGATTCGAGCATATTTAGGACTTAGAAATCGAATTAGAACCTAATTTAAAAATTGATGCGGAAACCGAACCCGAACCTAACCCTAAACCTAGAATAATTGTAAAAGACTTAAGACCAAGATAATTAGGTAAATTAAACCCTAAACAAAACATAACAATAAGCGTTATAGGATAAAACGAACCTATAATAGTTATATGAAAAACTGAAACCACGTTTGTGTTATAAGGATGATCGGCGATGGCCTGAGCAAGTTGGACCTCGAGTGAGTGAGCGAGGAGTCGAGATAAGTTGGGATTAATACGATGTTGTATTTTGGAGGCTTAAGATTATGTTTGGTTGTGCTTGTTAGATAGTTGGATGTGTGTATGTGTTTGATTATGGATGATGTTATGATTCTGTTTGTTACTCTAGCATATATTGTATGATTTGTATGGAATAATTGATCACCCTAAACTGGACTTAATCAAATATATGACCAGTAATCATAATCGGACATGCACGGCAACCCGTTAAGGGAACTTAGGACTCTCTGGCCAAATACCGACCCCTTCGAAAGGGATAGCGCAAGATTGCAAAATGGTCCCTTCTTCATCCTCAGTCGAACTAAGTGATAGGAGAGGAGGTCGCGACGAGGGTGAAGATAGTGGTTCGAAGGTAGTCACTGGAGGAGCAAGGTCTCCATTACACAAGCTCGGGTTTGGTCGTGAGCTATTGCATTAATGGCAACTCCTCAACCCGGATTAAAGCGGGCGCAATTTCTCTAATCTCACGACGAGCCGGACAATGTCGTGCGATGGCATTTGCTTGTACATGCATTACACCTAATAAGTTGATTGAAAACCTTGTTGTGTTTATGGTATAGTTTTAAGTCCTCCATCCTAACTTACTGAGCTGTGGTTGCTCACATCCCTATAGACGTCGTGCAGGTGCTGGCTAAGAAGCGGCAAACAACTACTCTGAAGCTAGCAATTGCTGGATCCTGGGGAGTGAAGAAAAACATTGAAGAATAAACACATATTTTTAAGGTCTAAGTTTTTATTTTAGAATTATTTTTCATTTCCGAATAATGTAATAACTAAGAAATATACTATAGAGAAATATTGTAAACTTTAACTGCAATAACTGAATTATAACATATATATATATATATAATTCCTCACTTTTATAGGTGAATGATTTATTTAAATTACAAATTATTTACTTCAAAGCGGGTTAGTCGTGAACACCTTGTGTAGATCAGGTCTAAGATAGCGATTGTAAGGCCAACCTCTATCTTAGGATGGTTTACATGGTGGAGCTGTTATGACTTTGCCGCTTTGGGGCGTAACAGCTTTAATCTAGGTTGAGGAGTTGCCGTTAATATAACAACTCACGACCAAACCTAGGCTTGTGCAATGAAGACACTGCTCCTCCTGCGACTATCTTCAAACCATTGACTTCCGCCTTACCACAATCTCCTCACTGTCACTTAGTTCAACTAAAGATGAAGAAAAGACCCATTATGCTATCCAGTGCTATCCCTTTTGAAGGGATCAATATTTGGCCAGAGAATCCTAAATTTCCCCTAATGGGTTGCTATGCAAGTCCAATTTATGATTACAAGTCATATCTTTGTTAAGTTCAGTTTAGGGTAATCGATCACTTCATACAATACAAACCAGAACAATAAACAAAATCATAGCATTACTCATAATCAAGCACATGCACACAACCAACTATCTAATAAGCAAAACCAAGTATAATCTCATGCCTCCAAAATATAGCAACGTATTAATCTCAACTTACTTGGACTCCTCGCTTTCTCACTCGAGGTCCGACTCGCTCAGGCCATTGCTAATCATCCTTATAATACCAAAGTTGTCTCGGTTTTCATATAATTGTTATAGATTAGTTTTTATCCTATAACACTTATTGTTACCTTTAGCTTAGGATTTAATATGTCCAATTATCTAGGTTCTCAAATCTTTTACAATTATTCTGGGTCTAGGGTTAGGTTCGAGTTCAGTTTCCGTATCGATTTCTAAATTAGATTCTAGTTCGATTTCTGTTTTATACCCAAACTCTAGAAACTCGTTTCAACTCATAATGTGAAATTAATCACATTACTTCTAGATATCCTAAATACCATAATTACCCTTAATTAGTATTTTATTCCACCCGGTACACTTAAATCCTTATTAGTGTACCGAATTTACTCCTAATGTGAGAAATTTTTATATTTTTCATATAATTACATAAATTTAAGTTTTCTATCAAATTTATTATATATCCCTATTATTTATATAATATCAATTTTTATCCTAATATCTTCTATTTATTATATTTTCAATAATTACATATTATATATTATCACCTATTATGTACATAATACACATCTAATATTTCTATCACTCTAATTATCATCTCTCAACATCAATTAACATTTCAAAATGTTTAAATTCATCCCAAATCAGATTTGAACCAAATTACCCTAAATTACCAAATTAACTTAAATTATACTATTTTTCCCTATTACTTATTTACTACATAATTACCCTAATAATTACATCTAACACCTTAAATGCTACAAGTATCATACTTCATCAAATTTCAACATCCTAAAACATATAATTATACATCAAATCAGTAATTAGCCATTTAATTACTTAATTAACCCTAAATTACCCATTTTATGCCTCATTTTAAGGCCTAAAATTTTTGAAAATTCATTTTTGAAAAAGGGCTTCGTATCACTGTTCTATATCACCTAAGTAGTCTATACAAAAATTTTGAGCTCAAAACCACACTCCTAAGGTTATTTATTTCTAAACCGAAACATGCTTAGTTTTGTATGATTTCTTAAGGATTATATATCACGGGACATATTTTCATCAAAATAATATTTTTCCTAAAAACTACATACTAAAATATTTTAGAATAATAAAATTCATAATTTTCTAAGAATATTTACTATTTTTTTTTTTTACTTTCTATCTAGCTAAATTTAATTGGTTAATTTCCTTCTTTAATTTTCAAATTGTCACACCCCACTTCTAGACTTTTCCTCATTTTTTTATATTTTTCTTGATTTTTTCTTAATTAATTATGAATTTTATTTAATTATTTATGGTCTTATATACGTGGGGATGCTATATTGGTAAGGTCATTAGATGATGCAAACAAAGTAGTACAGCCAAGTAGCTTATCTAAACAGGGACAGCTTATGTAGTCCGTAGTTTCTCTATAGGCATGGCGGCAAGGATAATGTCGAGTAAGTGTTCAGGCATGAGGGAGGATTGAATGTTGTCTCGACCATCCATTTCTCGACATTCTATCTACGAGAGATTGGCAGTCATTCGGCAAGGCTTAAGGAGTGACTTAACGAGGAAGCACTTGGCCTTGGCAAGAGTCAACTAGAGTAGAAGAATTCTTCAAGCTCAACTACGGTCAAAGGATCAATAGCTCTATTCCCATCATTCCCTCTAAGTTGATTTAGATTTGCAATCAAATCCAATCGTCTTCGATTAATTCTTTGTCAAGGCGATAAGGACTGAGGTCGACAATATTGAAGGTGTCAAAAACCCCATAATCCTCTGGTAGCTCCAACTTGTAGGCGTTATCATTGATCTTCTAAAGGATTCTGAAGGGTCTCTCAACTCGTGCGGATAATTTGTTCTTCCTCTTACCTAGAAATTGTTCCTTGCTATAGTATAGCCATACCAAGTTTCTTGGCTAGAATTGCTTAGCCATCCTACCTTTGGTCTTCTCTCGCATTCTTCTAGCAGCTTAGTCGATGTGCTAAGTGACCTTATCGTATATGTGCTAAAGGGATTGTGCTCTGGCCGAAGCATCAAGGTCTTTAAGTGTTGTTATAGGGGTATAGTCGAGGGGCAACTTAGGATTGAATCCATATACCACCTCGAAGGGAGTCTACTCAATGGTGTTATGTACTATTCGATTGTAGGCAAACTCGACCAATAGCAAGCAGACATCTCAATCGGTTAAGTTCTTGCCTAATATAGCTCAGAGCAGCGATCCCAAAGTATGATTAACCACCTCTATTTGGTCGTCAGTTTCGGGGTGACATGAGGTACTGAAAAGTAATTTGGTTCCCAGTCAACGCCACAAGGTTCTCTAAAACTTCAGGTCTCTGTCGAAGACTACACTTCTCGACATGCCATGTATCCGCACAATCTCCTGCAAGAAAAGAGAAGCAATTTCCGAGGTATCGTTAGTCTTGATGTAAGGCACGAAGTGTGCCATCTTACTGAACATATCCACAACAACCATTACAAAATCTTTATCTCGGGCAGTTCATGACAATCCGAGAACAAAGTCCCTGCTCAATTCAATCCAAGGCTTCGTTAGAACAGGTAGGGGCATTGCTCTCCCTTGCTTAGCACAGTACTTGGCCTTCTTACATACAGCACAGCTTTCTACAACTTGGTGCACATCTCTCCTCACTCTCGACCAAAAGAATCGATCATTCAACAATTTACAGGTCCTCATTTCCCTAAAATGTCCAGAGAGTCCTCCACTATAAGCTTCCCTGATCAATAACTCCCTTAGGGAACAAGTCAGCACATACAATTTCCCTCATTAAGATTGACAATTTTATTCCTACACTCCACAATGGCTTTATTTTTGGACAACCAATCTATTCCCACAATCACATCGTAACCCTATAAAGGTAATATCACAAAACTTATAGGATACTCCTTCTCCTGAATTTTTATTCTACCATCAGCTACTACTTCTCAAGTTGTTACTTTCTCCCCAGTCGGAGTTCTAACTTTATAAGTTGTACTAACAGTAACCACGCTAATTTCTTGTTCATGTACAAATTTCTGACTTGCAAAGGAATGAGATGCACCAGTATCAAACAACACAAAAGCAGGTTGTCCATTTATCTGCACATGTCCTGGAATGTACTAATACTATGATTACTAACTACACTAGCATTCATAGATCTTGAAATACAAATACTTTAATTTAATTCACACCTAGAAATATCATTACAATAGATAATCTGAGTATGTACCAGTTACAAGTCCTTCATCATTCTCTTCTTCAACTCCCATGATTTCCTCGACATCATCATGGTAGTATTCCTCCATAAATTCTGAGAAATCCTCGTCCTCCTTAACTCCCATATCTTCTAGAGTGAAGACACGAGCAGGTGCAGTGATATTATCAAAACCTTCTGTCCGCTTAGCTCCTTGTACAAACTGTGGACAGTATCTGGAGAAATGGCCCTTTCTACCACATTTATTACACTTTACTAATTTCATCTTAAGACATGCTTTCAGCACATGGTTCGAGTCTCCACATATAAAACATTTTCCTTTAAGCTGAGCACAATTTCTTGGGAAATGATTTGCACCACACTTCTAGCATTTGATATTTCCATCCTTGTCATAAAAACTCAAACTAAGCACTGACTGCGCTGGGCTACTAGCCAGAGTTACTGGTCTCCTTCTCTTCTGTCCATAACTGCTACTAGCGGCACCAGGATATGATCTCTTAAATGATGGACCTGGTCGATATCCTCTGTTGATCTTTTGACTCCACATTGCTTGCATCCTCACACGTTTATCTTCCAGTTGTCTTGCCTTGTCTACCACTTCATTGTAAGTGGTAAAACCATAATCCAACAACTTATAACACATTGTGGGGTCAAATCCAGTAAGGAATAAATCTTTCTTCAACTTAACATTATCCCGGTATGAGCCAGGCACATATTGTAACAATCTATTAAATTCAGTCTCATACTAGGTTACACTCATACTTCCCTTCTTCAATTCAAACAAATCTCGCACCATTCTGTTTTGCACACTATGAGGAAAATACTCCTTCCTGAATTCCTCCTTAAATTGTTGCCAATCAATGTTATTTCCAAGTTGCCTCGCTCTCGAGTCCCACCATACTCTCGCAGCTAACTTTAACATAAACATACCATAAGATAACTTTTGAGATTCAGGGACTTTGAAAGCCTCAAAACTTCATTCGATTTGGGCTAGCCAATCATCAGCTATATCTGGCTTACCCATCTCCCCTTCAAAGTAACAGTTGGCTTTTGTAAATTCAGGAAGTTTATTTACCTCTTGAGGTCGCTCCATTCGTTGTTCAACTTCTTGAGGTCTCCTATTTCCTACATTACCACCAGTTAGAAGATGTTAAATCAACATTCCTTGCTATCTCATCATTGTATGCATACTGGCAAGTATTTTTCCAATAGGCATATTCTCCTATGAAGGAGGCGGAGGCAAATCTTGTCTATGTTGTTCTCTTAGTGGTGATGGTACTCGTAGTGGAGGGTTTTGATTTCCTTCAATTCCTCCTTGACTACTCCCATTTCCAGCTTCAACCATAATCGTTTAATAATTTAACTTATAATCTTGCATTCATATCTATCTATAAGTTATCCCTACTTTTGTTTGGAGAATGTTTATAAATTAATAAATGCTTGCAATATGTACTCATATCAAATAGTAATGACAATATCATTGAAATCAACGTACTTAGTAGTCTAACTTTCACTATATATTTCATTCAACCTTACATTATTACTATTACACTTCAAAACAAAGATACAACTTGATAACTTTCAAATACATACATCAAATTTACAACTCGATTACATCATTACTTACATAATCTAGTACAGACTCAATCTTTACAACTGTACAAGACAAAAGATTACATCAAACTTAATTGCAACGTACATCTAACTTGATCCAGAAGCCAAAAAGTACATGAAAAATCAAAAAGATACATCAAAAGTCAAAATACATCAAAAGATCTTAAAATACATCGGTTTCCATCAAAATCGTTACTGGATCATATCTAAAAATCTACCTAACCAAAACAAGTCAGTCATCTAACTAAGCTAATCCTCCTCCGAATCCGTGGTAGCTATTCCATCAAAGGAATCGTGAGTCACATAGCCTCCTACCGAGTGATCCTCAGGCTCGCTATCTGATGCAGAGTCTATAAATACTATCTCTAGAATCTCAGGAATCACAATCACCTCCTGCACATCATCATCATCCGACTTAGTTGTAGCACCAGCTCTAACTCTAGCTATCACGATGTCTGCGATCACCTGTATAGCTACAGTATGTATATCTATATCGGGCTCATTCTCATTCTCTTGCTCCTCCTCAGGGTCTTCTTCTGGATCTTCCTCTTCTGGGTCCTCCTCTGGATCCTCCTCAGGATCTTCCTCTGGATCCTCCTCTAGGTCTTCCTCTGGGTCTTCCTCGACATGAACTCCATCCACGTGGCGTTCAACTGGAGGTGGGTTTTCCGATGGTGGTTCTGGTATTTCAAACTCAGGTTCAGGGTTAGGGTTCAATGGTATCTCTATACCATCCCCAGTAGGCTCTGGAAACTGAGGAAACCAATCAATGATCCCTGGTGGGTATTGTCTAGGAATGTATGGAATGTCAATAGGGATGTGTGCAATACTAGTAGGGTATGGTCTCCCATCCTCCAACTTAGAGGGAAAATACCGTAAGGGCATCATCAAGGTTATAATTCCCTCTTTCTCCAACTATCTTTACTCAAAAGCTGCTATAGCAATGTATCTATTATACTGGGGTCCTAAACTCATCTCCATCTATGCCCACTCATCCTTCTAATTATAACACATTTTATCATGAAACTTATTGATAATCTCATCAACCGTTTTAAATATATTCCAATCGGCTAATTCCATCAAGAGCCACTGTAATTTAACCCTATAATCAATAGGAGATACTTCTCCATTCCATCTAAACTGTATCTAACTATGGATTAGTTCTCCCCTTCGACCCTGTAATTATAGTTAAACCAATTTAATATTTCCTATGTTAAAGATTATGGTTACTTATGTTATGCAATCTTTTATCGCCTACTTAATATTACCCACTCTTAATATTCCTATAATGTCTATTTCTTTTTAAAGTATGACGCTTCAAAGCGAGTTTACTAAAACTACGCTCTGATACCAACTGAGAATTGTTATGCCCCGAAGTCGCAGAGTCGCAACAATCCCACCGTGTAAACCATTCTATGATAGTAACTGGCCTCACAGTGCCTACCATAGACATGATCTGCACAATGCGTCGACGACTCCTCGCTTTAAAGTAAACAGTCCGATTAACAGTTATACTACAATTATGATAAATATTACAAATTTCTAATAAACATATATAATTATAAGTAAGTCCACAGAACTTCCCAAGAAGTTTTACATGATCACAACAGTTTACTAATGTACATAATAACTATCAATCCTTCATCCTTAACTACAAGGATACTCTAGCTACACATCATTATTCAATAATTTGATCCTCACACCCCCAGCTTCAAAAAGGACTAACCTCTAGGTAATTGTAAGGCGGCATTCTACTTGAATTGTTCAGAGATCAGAACCTGCAAAAGGATCTATAAGGGTATGAGCAACTACAGCTCAGTAAGTTGAATTGGAGACTCATGAATGCATACAAGCACAAACAAGATTTATTAATCAATTGTTTTCATGCAATGCAACAATCAAGTGTCATCGTACAATGTAGTCCGGTCCGTTGTGAAATCAGAGAAATTTCGCCCGCTCTAATCTGGGTTGAAGAGTTCTATGTTATGTAGCAGCTCACAACCAAACCCAAGCTTGTGCAATGGAGACCTCGCTCCTCCCGCAACTACCTTCGAACCATTGACTTCATCCCCGACGTGACCTCCTCTCCTGTCACTTAGTTCGACTGAGGATGAAGAAGAGACCATTTTGTAATCCTGCACTATCCCTTTCGAAGGGGTCGGTATTTGGTTGGAGAATCCTATGATCCCCTGACGGGTTGCAATGCATGATATTTTTGGTTCTTAGAGTCGAATAAGATTAAATTTCATTTAGGATGTTCAAACAATTTCACACCAATTCAATCATAACACAAAATCACTCACATCACAATTTCAGCACGAATTCAAATACGTCAAACACATGCGTAAACTACTTACAATCACAACCATATACAAGCCTAAGTCTCCGAGTACCATAAAACTAGTACTCTATCACAATAAGCAATAACCCAACTTACTTGAAATTGCTCAATCGCTCGATCCTTTAGTTGCAAGCTGATTTGTCTCTAGGTATCATATAATACAAATAAATCTTTTTAGTACTTATACCTTATGGATTCATATTCTAAGTTATATTTTAACTCATTTCTCCATGTATACCTATAACGTACTAATAATTCGTTGTACTCTATTTCAGAGTTCGAATCCTAAATTAGCTTCTAGTTTTAATCCCTAAGTCTTAAATAGGCTCAAATCCCAGTGTGATATTAATCACATTACGCTCGGGTATTCAAATATCCTATTGGGTCTTAATTCAGTATTCTAAACTATTTGGTACACGCTAACCCTAATTGGGGTATCAAATTTATTCCCGATGTGAGAAAATCTTACGTTTTTGAGACATTTACTTAAAATTAAATGTTATTTCAGGTTTATTATTTTTCTGATTTCTATTATAATATTATCTAAATAACCCCAATTTTTTTAGATTTATTAATTTTTAATTTCACATATTACTAATTTCTTACATTAACTACCTAATTCCCTCAATTAACCATACTTAATACTCCAAAGGCTAGGATTAGGTTTCCACATCAGAGATTAGCATCCCTAAACATCTAATTACTAACTAAATCAGTAATTAGTATCTTAATCACCTAATTAACCCAAAATTACCCAATTTTTCCATCATTTTAGGGCTAAAAATTAACTTAAAAATTTCAAAAATTAATTTTAAAAAAAATGGCTTCATAGCACTGTTCTATATCACATGAGCATCCTACAGAAAAAAATTGAGCTCCAATCTACACTCCTAAACCAATTTATTTCTAGTTCTAATCATACTCGGTTTTGTTCAATTTGTTAAGAACCCTATATTTCCAGACGTGATTAAACTAAATCACTATTTTTCCCTAAATCTACATACAATAAAACCTCATAATAACAAGTTTCATAATTTTCTGGGCAAAATAACTATTTTTACGAAATTATACAAAATCGGGACAATTATGGCACTCACCCGGTTCAATGCTTTCTGGACGTCCAAACCCAGTCCAAGGTTGTCGGCCGGCCCTGACAGTGGGTCTAGAGTAGGGTGGTGGTGGTGGCTCGGTCCCAAGTGGTGGTGAGATGTGGGTTTGGCCCACTTGCCCAATCTGCACAGTTTTTTTTTCTTTTTTTGTTTTCTGAATTTTCTCTCAAATTTTTGGGTCTCTCGATTTTTCTCAGATTTCTCACTATCCAAATGAGTTCTGAAAATTTTTCCCCTATTTATAGACGATTTTTGTAATTATTATGCATTAATTAGACATGACTTTGCCTAATTTCCTTGATTTTTGGCTTTTGTGTTGCCTAATTCTAATTAGTTGATTTTTATTTGGCAGATCCTGACATGCCACAACCTGATTTGGATCATCTTATCCTCTTCTAATTTTGTTCTGATTTTTTCATAATTAATTTATAATTTTCTTTAATTATTTACTTAGTTTTTGGCTAATTTAGATAATTTCACGTATTTTTATCTACACATAAATACATGTGGGGTACATGTGAACATTCCTAATTATTGTTTAGGTCATTCTAAAATTTTTAGTATACATATAATCTATCTCTAGTAATTTATTAGTTATTAGATTACACATTTCGCCTTTTCGATAATTAGCAATTATTATGCTTAAAATTTGAAAATATTATAGTCTCCTATTTTACTACTTATTTTCTTAAATTTAAGTTTACGGGATCATTTTTACTAATATTTCTCTCAATAGTTTATAATTTGGATTTGATCGAATCCTTTAACCGATCGCCCTAAACCTTAGGTTCTAAGTTCAATCCTACGGTTATTTGACTTAATTTAGGGCTTACAATAACTTGGCCTGACTTCGAAGGTACCTCAACGATTCATGGTCAGTATATATGATAAATTTTCTTGGCAATAAATAGTACTGTCATACTTGCAATGCTTGGATCAGTACCAAAAGTTCTTTGTCATACACAAAGTAATTTAACTAGGGTCCTCGAAGCTTCTGACTGCATAAGACAATTAGTGGGCCTTCTTGCATTAGGACAATGCCTATTCCAATGCCTGACACATCGCATTCTAGCTCAAAATTTTTGTTGAAATCAAGTAATACTAATACCAAGGTAGAGGTCAATCTTTCTTTTATCTTGGCAAAACTCTTCTCCTTCCTTTCTCTCTACCGAAAGTTAATGTTCGTCTTTATTAACTTGGTAAGTGGTGTAGCGAGGGTGCTGAAATTCCTGATGAACCGCCTATAGAATGAAGGCTATCTATGGAGACTTCTCACGTCAACATAAGTAGTAGAAGTCGGCCACTCAACAATTGCTTGGATCTTCTCATTATTGACTCACAAGCCTCCTCCACTAACTACATAACCTAAGAATACCACTTCCTCCAAGCAAAAGTAACATTTCTTTATATTGCTAAATAGTCTCTCAACATGGAGGATATCCAGGATTGCTCTAAGATATTCACAGTGACTCAATATGTCAGCACTATAGACTTGGATGTCATCAAAATACACCATGACACACTTTCCTATGAGATGTCTCAACACATGGTTCATTAGTCTCATGAAAGTGCTCAGAGCATTCAACAAGCCGAAGGGCATAACCATCCATTCGTAAAGTCCATGTCGATTCTTGAACGCAATCTTTCACTCGTCCCTTAGTCTCATGCGGATTTGATGGTAGCCAGATTTAAGATCAATCTTGGCTCAAATCTCGGCTCCACTCAGTTCATCCAACATATCTTCTAGCTTCGGGATCGGATACCTGTATTTGATCGTGATCTTGATCTTGTTTACAGTTCGGCTGTCTATACACATCTGCCAGGTCTCATCTTTCTTCGACACTATAAGTGTCGGCATAATGCAAGGGCTGAGACTCTCTTTAACATATCCTCTCTCAAGCAGCTCATTAACTTAGCATTAGAGCTTAGAAGCCTGTTCGAGATCCATCCAATAGGTAGGCTTATTCGACAATGCAATGCCAGGTACTAAGTCAATGCAGTGCTCTATACTTCGGGTTGGGGGTAGTCCTTCAGGTAACTGTTCCAGGATTAAGTCGGCATACTTGTCCAACAACTCTTTGATTTCCTGCGAGAGCTTACCTTACTCCTTCATTTCTAAAATTCGCCTGACTAACATAAGGATTGGCTCATCTGTTTTAATGACCTCTCAGAGTTCAACTCTACTCATCACTAAAACCTTCTTCAATCAGTGAGCAAGTTTCGTTTGCCAACTTATGAACTTCTCCCCGCAGCATTAGGTTCAATGTAATCTTCCAGTCATCCTTCTCGAACATGTATGTATTCCTATAGCCGTCATGGATGACTCTCTTATCAAACAACCATAATCTACCTAGCAACACATAAGAAGCATACATGGGTAGTACGTCGCAAAGAATTTGGTCAGAATAGTTCCCAATAGTAATTGGTAGTAATATTTACCGAGTGACATGTAATGCTCCTTTCTCACTCAACCAGTGTAACTTATATGGCTTCGGATGCGCAACAATCAACAACTTTAGTTTTGAAATGAGATCGACTGATGCTATATTGATGCAGCTTCCACTATCCACAATAAAGGCACACACCTGATCATTCACCTTATAGGTTATATGAAATAAATTCTCTCTCTGCTCCTCCTCTCAAGAGAGTTCCACATACATAGTGCGTCGAACAACCATAAGTAACTGATCTAAGTCCTCAGCAAATATATCCTCCTCAATCAGCTCTTTGTCAATAGGAACCTCCTCCTCCTTAGGTTCCTCATTTGTACTTTCTACTTCTAGATTCGGAACTTCCCCCTTAATGACCATCACTCTTCGATTCGAGTACTAAGCAACCATATGTCTGAACTTTTGGTGTCACGCCCCAAAGCGGCAAAGTCGTAACAGCCCCGCTATATAAACCATTCTAAGATAGAAGTTGTCCTTACAACTGCTATCCTAGACCTGATCTACACAAGGCGTCTACGATTAACCCGCTTTAAAGCAAACAGTCCGTAATTTAAATAAATCATTTACCTAAGAAAGTGAGAAAATATATATATACAATAGAATTCAGTTATTATAATTAACGTTTACAAAACTTCACCGTAATCTATTTCTTAGTTAATACATTATTTAGAAATGAAAAATTCTAAGATAAGAGCTTAGACCTTAAAAATATATATGTCTGTTCTTCAAATGTTTTTCCTCACTCCCTAAGATCTAGTAGTTACTAGCTTTAGAGTGGTTGTAAGCCGCTTCTTAGCCGGCACCTGCAATGACGTCTATAGGGATGTGAGCAACTACAGCTCAGTAAGTTATGATAGAAGACTTAAAACTATACCACAAACACAACAAGTTTATTAACCAACTTATTAAGTGTAATGCATGTTCAAGCAAATGCCATCGCACGACGTTGTCCAACCAGTCGTGAGATTAGAGAAATTGCGCCCACTCTAATCTGAGTCGAAGAGTTGCCGTTAATGCAATAGCTCACAACCAAACACAGCCTTATGCAATGGAGACATTGCTCCTCCCGCGACTACCTTCGAACCATTGACTTCACCTTTGCCGCGACCTCTTCACCTGTCACTTAGTTCGACTAAGGATGAAAAAGGGACCCATTATGCCATCCAGCGCTATCCCTTTCGAAGGGGTTGGTATTTAGCCAGAGAATCCTAATATTCCCCCTAATGGGTTGCTATGCAAGTCCAGTTTATGATTGCAAGCCATATATTTGTTAAGTTCAGTTTAGGGTGATCAATCATTTCATATAATATAAGTCAAAACAACAAACAAAAGCATAGTATCACTCAAAATCAAACAGCCATATATCTAACAAACACAACTAAGTATAATCTCAAGCCTCCAAAATACAACAAACGTATTAATCCCAACTTACCTAGACTCTTCGCTCGCTCACTCGAGGCCCAACTCGCTCAGGCTACCGCCGATCATCCCTATAATACAAACGTGGTTTCAGTTTTTCATATAACTATTATAGGTTGGTTTTATCTTATCACGCTTATTGTTATCCTTAGTTTAGGGTTTAATATGTCCAATTATCTAAGTTCTCAAATCTTTTACAATTATTCTAGGTTTGAGGCTAAGTTCAGATTCAGTTTCCACATCAATTTTTAAATTAGGTTCTAGTTCGATTTCTAAATACTATTTTATACTCGAACCTTAGAAACTCGTTTCAACTCATAATGTGAAATTAATTACATTACTTCCAAATATCCTAAATGTCATAATTACCCCTAGTCAGTATTTTATTTCATACGGTACGCTTAAATCCTTATTAGTGTACCGAATTTACTCCTAATATGAGAAATTTTTACATTTTTCATATAATTACATAAATTCAAGATTTCTATCAAATTTATTATATATCTCTATTATTTATATAATATCAATTTTTATTCTAATATCTTCTATTTATTATATTTCCAATAATTACATATTATGTATTATCATCTATTATGTACATAATACACATCTAATATTTCTATCACTCTAATTACCATCTCTCAACATCAATTAATATTTCAAAATGTCTAAATTCATCCCAAATCATATTTGAACCTAATTACCCTAAATTACCAAATTAACTTAAAATGTACTATTTTTCCCTATTACTTATTTACTACATAATTACCCTAATGATTACATCTAACACCTTAAATGCTACAAGTATCATACTTCATCGGATTTCAACATCTTAAAACATATAATTATACATCAAATCAGTAATTACCCATTTAATGCCTCATTTTAAGGCCTAAAATTTTTGAAAATTCATTTTTGAAAAAGGGCTTAATGGCACTATTCTATATCACCTAAGTAGTCTACATAAAAATTTTGGGTTCAAAACTACACTCCTAAAGTCATTTATTTCTAAACCGAAACATACTTAGTTTTGCATAATTTCTTAAGGACCATATATCATGGGACATATTTTCATCAAAATAATATTTTTCCTAAAAACTACATACTAAAATATTTTAGATTAACAAAATTCATAATTTTCTAAGAATATTTACTATTTTTACAAAATTACACCAAAATCAGGTTGAAAATCGAACTCATCGTTTTAGGTGCCTCCGGCTATCGTCAGTGGCCATGAGTGTGTCAGCCTACCTAGGAGATGCCACCACTGTGTGGTGGTAGTGGCCATCTACTCCCAGCTGCTCGTCGGGTCTGGGTTCTTCTTAAAAGCCCCAACTACACAGATTTTTTGTAATTTTTTCTAAAACCCTAATTTACTCTCAATTTTGCCTCTCTCTAATTTTCTAAACTTCCTGACATCCAAAATGAGATTTTGAAAAATTTGGAGTATTTATAGAGCTTTAGGGAAATTATTGTGCATTAATTTGATTAAACAATTGCCTTATCTTCTTCCAATTTGCCTTTTGTATTGTTCTAATTTAATTGGCTAATTTTTTTCTTATTTTCCCCAGCTACCACGACCCAAATCTAGATCATTTCTTATTTTTTATTATTTTTCTTTATTTTTTCTTAATTAATTATAAATTTTCTTTAATTATTTAGTATTATTTTAACATATTTCATGTATTTTAAGTAATTACGCATATTTTTACCTACATGTAAATTCATATATAGTACAAATAAATATTTCTAAATATTATTTAGGTCATTCTATGATTTTTAGTATACATATAATTTATTTTTAGCGATTCGTCAATTATCAGAATACATTTTATGCATTTTCAAGAAATAACGAGTTATATATTTAAAATTTAGAAATTTTATATTCTTTTATTTTATTACTTATTTTCTTAAATTCGAACTTACGGGATCATTTTTATTAATATTTCTAGCTTTATTTTATAATTTAGGCTCAATCGGATCTTTCAACAGATTGGAACCTTGAGTGGTTGATTATGGGGTTTACATTTGGCACTTGAAACATTTGATTTGACTCGTCTTCCTCCCAAACCCCTGCCCTTTCTCATAAGTTTGGGTCAGCACCTCATTGTCGGATCAGCCTTTCTACTCGACTTAAACATCAACCTTTCTGCTCGGCTCGATACTCAACAAAGTTTGGTGACTTCCCTATCCAGGTCGGCTAGTTGGCGTTCTGGTCGACCCTTGCCCTTCTCTCTGCCTCTCCACTTATTAGGCGATCCTAATAGCTTCATCCATTGTGGTGAATTGTTAAAGCTCCACAATATCCAGAATATCACCTCTCAGTCCAGTAATAAATCTTGACACAGTTCAAGATGGTGGTTCCTCCACCTTACAACAGATCGTAAGCATTTGAAACTCTTAAATATTCTCATTAATAGTTCGGCCTCCTTGTCTTAACTCCTGCAGCCGAGTGAAGGCATCTTGAAAATAAGTTTATGGCATGAACTTGTTTCTAAGCACCCTCTTCATCTTGGGCCAAGCATTAATCTCTCTGTAGGCCTCTAGTCTTCTCATTACTTGGAAGTTCCTCCACCACATGGTAGCATATCTGAAGAACTCAACAGCAGCAGTTCTCACTTTCTCATAATCCTCGTACTAATAATAATCAAACATATGCTCCACCTTCTCTTCCTATTCCAAATATTCATCAGCATTCCTAGATCCATTGAAACTTGAAATCCAAAGCTTCACATGGCCGGATGCTCTAGGAATTCATACATGCTCTTCTTCAAAATACTCTTCTTCCTCGTCTCCCATGTCTGCCAAATTAATCATCCTCCTCACCTATTCGCCTACTCCTCCACTTCGAACAGGTCAAGCTAGGTTCTAACCTCTAGCAAGCTGAATAACTTATGGGGTGTTTTACACAGCCTCAGTAGGTCAACAAAACATCGCATGAACAACTCGAGTTAAATCCATTAAGAGGTTAGCTACCTCATCAAGTCTCTCATCAGTGCTTTTAGGAGTTCCCTAAGACTATCGTCCACGATGGATAACTCCACTGTCATTGCCAGTACCAACATTCATACTCAGGTTAGTCATTTTTCCCCACAGATTCAAAACTCAAACGAACACTTCAGGAAATTAACAATTAACAACATAGCACTCAAATGAACACAATAACTTGCTCTGTTTCACATACGCAAAACAAAGTATAATAAAACTTCGAAAACACACATCAACTTAAACAAAACCTCCGTTCTGACACCAAGATGGTACAAACCATAACCAAGAACAAACAACATCGGTCGCTGAATGGGTCCAAGTTTGCAGAAGATATGATACACCAATGGAACTTCCAAAGACTTACAACACAGTTCAATATGATGCACGAATTAATCCAGTAAGGTTACTCGCCACCTAACCTTACTCAAGGGAAAGGATAAGAGTAATGCCAAGCATAAAACAACAGAGTGTTTAAACCAGGAAGGAAAAATACTCCAGTACATTAATGATTATCTATTGTGATTTACAAATACAAAAGAGTATTTATACCCAAGAATTTAGGGTAACTTGCCTAAAAGAGAAAAAGACAAAAATTAATGTACAATAATATAAAAAGGTAAAAATAAATATTTACAGAAGCAATAATTAGTGGAGTAGATTCTAGTACGACCAACAGGCTTGTCCAAGCAAGGATAGTTTATGTAGTTCGAGGTCTCTCTCTCGACATGGCAGCAAGGGTAATGCCGATTAAGTGGTCAGGCATGAAGGAGGATTGGATGTTGTCTCAACCATTCATTTCTTGACATTCTATCTGCGAGATATTGGCAGTCATTTGGTACGGCTTAAAAAGTGACTCGGCAATGAAATACTTAGCCTCAGTTAGAGTCAACTAGAGTAAAAGAATTCATCTTATTAAGTCTTTTACTCCTCAGGCTCGGCTACAACTCAAAGGGCCAGTAGGTTAATTCCCATCACATGACCCCCAACCTTGCTACAATCTCCTCTCTTGTCACTTAGTTCGGCTAAGGGTAGAGAAAAGACCATTTCAGTTATTCTCATCAAAGGAAGTTCGTGTTTGGCCTTAGAATCCTAGCTGTTACTCCTAATAGGTTACAATACATATCAAGTTAGATGTCAAGCCGAGTTTGAATTAGTTTATTTTTAAAGTAATCAACCAAGCTCAAACAATTCCAACATAATAATATTCACAAAACAACCATATGACGGAGCTCAGCTCTCATAACAGCAAATCAAAACCTAACCACAAATACTACATATGTACAAATAGCTAACTACAATCATAAGCCAATACATATCAAGGTCTTTAAATATTTTGAAATAATACTCCAAAATGCTATAAAGCATCGATCCCACTTACCTGTCCTAATGTTTACTGCGAAAAACTCGTATCATCAACACCTTATTCACTAAAGACCCTATATATATATATATAAAGTCCAGATTTAGTTTTTGTAAGAGTTACAAAAATGTTAAGGTTTTACCTATTTATATTTTGCTGAATAGTTATATATATAAATATATATATCTAAAGTATATTATTATTTTCCTTATAAGGAAACATAGTTTTATTATATAAGTTAAGTTATTAAGTATCAATAATATATGTGGGTATATTATTAATATATCGTTTCAATCTTATCGAAACGTACTTTTAATCAATCAATTTATATTTCAATTATGATTATGATAAAATTATCGACATACGTAAATTCTCTTAATATTATAAAACTATAAGTTATATTACTTAAGATTATCCAATTTTAATAAAAGTAGTATCATTCAGCTCATATGAATCTAAAGATATATACTATGGGTTCTATTTTGAGAAATGACTTATAAAGTGTATCTCTGTTTTTATATTATATCTATACACTCTTATGATAAGTATTTATTCATTTTATGTAAGTGAACTATATTTTGTATAATTTGTTAATCTAGCTTAATAATATAGGTAATATCTAACACCAATATGTGTATATCATGACCCGGTCATATGATTATTACTAAATAAGTTAAAAATTAATTTTCACCAAATTTGACCAGTATGTACATATATAGGTTTCATTTCAATATCCATTATATTTTAGCCAATTATTACTAAAAATACATCTCGATTCGTAATTTAAGCTATTTTAATATGTAAATTCGTAATAAATAGCTTGATTAACTAAATAATTTCCCAAAAATTTCTATGAACTCCTAAAAATATAGAGAACTCATTCATCACTTAGTTTCATGTAATAGATTTATCTCTTATATACTCGAAATTACAATTTTATCCCTAAATTATATTTAATTACCCAAATATTATTCTTTTCATACAAAATTAATTCTAATATATCCTAACATCATTATAATTCACAAAAAGTCAATACCTATCATTTCCATAAATTAATTTCATAAAAACCTATTTATTTCATCATTTCATCCTATTTCTAACTATTTTTAGGGCCAAAAATTACATTAAATATCCAAAGTACCTAAAATAAAAATATGGCTACATAGAAACTAAATATATATCATATGTAATCTACACAAAAATTTTGAGCTACAAACTACATCGTTTAGGGTATTTATTTTGTAAATAAAAATTTAAATAAATAGTAACTTTCTTAAGCATAAACATAAAATAATTATAATTTTACAAAAATAAAATTACAACATGAAAGTATATCTAAAATAATCAAGATTGAATTTTTTTCCTAATTTTCCGACTTAATTGAATATTTTTATAAATTATAAGAAAAACAAGGTGGAAAATTAACCAACCTGTTCGTTGGTGCTCCGACCACTATTGGCTAGTGGGGATATGTCGACCGGTATGGGCACTGGTGGTGGTCCATGGTGGTGGAAGGGTGTCACTCTGAGAATTAGCTAGGCTTGGTCCTTACTTTATTTTTCCTATTTTTTTGTCAAATTTTTCTAAAATTTTTTCGAATTTTTCTTGAGTTTTCTTACTTGCCAAAATATTAAATCTAAATCCTAGTATCATATTTATAGTATTTCAAGTCGGTTAGAATTTTTTTTAGCCATTAAGTAATTATTATTTTTATTTATTTAGTTATTATTTTAAGGAATTTACAAGTATGAGGTATCATTTTTTTATCCAATTGCTTTCAATGCAGCTAGTTATTCTTTTTAAGCTGCTCCACATTTAATCTAATCATATTCCAGGTTTTTTCTTATTTTTTTATAATTTTTAGATAATATTTTACGGTATTTTAGTATTTTATATTAGTATTTAATGATTTTGTTAATATACGCATATATATTATATATATATCATACACATAATGAGTCATTATATACATTAATTAGGGGTAGGCAAGATTCGGTTTGGTACAATGTGCTCCCTCTTACCGAACTGAATCGAATATAACAGTTTGGTTTTTTCTAGAAATCGAACTTAACCATACAATTCAGTTCATAAATTTTTCAAATCTAATTAAAATCAATTTGATTCAGTTTGGTTCAATCCATGGTTTAAACCATTTGTGTTAAATTTTCACTAAACATTTTTTATCTCCAATAAATATAAAATTTCAAATAAATTTTTCTCAACTTAATCTTAATAATTGATATAAAATTAAAATAAAGAATCATAAGATATGAAAAATTTAGTGAAATTTATGAAAATTGATAGAAAAAAAATATATAAAAAATACAAAATAATTGCATGATTTTTTTTTATTTAACTAAACAGGTCAGTTCGGTTCTAAACGATTCGGTTTGATTCACTTCTCCGGACCAAACTGCAAACCGTTTATATATAATCAAACAAAACTATAAACTAAACGATTCACAAAAAAAAAAATCAATTTTTCAATTCAATTCGGTATGGTTCACAGTTCAATCTGCGGTTAGCAATTTTTTTGCCCAACCTTACGTGTAATCATGTTTCTAGCATGTTTTTTGTTTTTAAAATAAATAAAAAGAAATTAAAAAAATGAAAGCCCGTTAACTAATTTTTTTATTTTTACATGGCTAGCCCACTAGTATCCCTATTAGAGTCGCCAATGATGTTGAGCCTTATTTCAGTTTTTTTTTTTTTAATTTAACCTATGTTAAGTTTAGCTCACTTAATATAAATTACTGGATGTAAAATTAAGGGAAAACATTTTTCTTAAAAAAAATTTAAAAAATTAATTTGGAGTCGCCTAATTTAGCCATTAGTTTACAAATTTTCTAAAAAAAATTAATTTTTCAAAAAATTTAACCAAAAAATCTAAAATGGGAAGCTAACCTATTAAGACAAAAGTCACTATGTAAAAATTTAAGAAACTAACTAATGAGCTTTTATTTTTTTAATTTTTTAAAAATATGAAAATATATAAAAATGTAAAAAAGCACGAAAATGAATTTTTTAATTATTTTTATTACGAATTTTTCCTAAAACATGAAAATAAAATAAAATATTTTACAAAATTTACGGTTGCCCCGAAGTGCCTATGTACTTACTAATCGAGATCAAACCGACTGTAGTTCTTATTTTGAAAAAGCTTTAACGGGTTGATAAATTTTATTTTTGAAAATAGGCCATGTTTTTTTTAACCAATTTATTTTTATTAAGAAAAATCCTTAAAATAAACCTAATTTTTATTCCTAATTAAAAAAAAAAACTAAGGACTTAATTTTTAAAAATATTCCAAGTTAGTATTTTTTATTTTTGGAAAAACTGACTACGCAACAAAACCTAAAAAAAAATTCCTAAAATACCTAAATGAGGAAAAAAATAAACAAAAGATGCAACTTTTATGAAATTATGCTAATATACAATTATCATGAAAAACGTGCCGTTTTATGAAAAAAAAAATGTAATTACTATTAACAATATGTCTAACCATATAAAAGATGGCTAAAGTATGGAGAAAAAGCTTAAACCATAGAAAATATGTCTGAACCATGAAAAATATGTCTAAATCATGGAGAAGAAACTCAATCTATGGAAAAATATGCCTATTAAAAAATTTTATTTTATGAAAAACTAATTAAGTGAAAAAAAAATTATTTTTTGTTTTGGAAAAATCCCTAAATGCCTAAAAATGCAATTTTTGTGACAACTTGCTAAAATATGCAATTTTCATGCAAATGTAAAGTTTCTAAAAATGCAATATCTATGCAAAGATATACTTTTGTTATTTAGAAAAAAATAATATGATGACATGCCAAAAACAGTCAACTAATAAGAATAACTCTAAGACCTGCATAAAAAAAAAAACCATATTAGTATTTATTTGACATAAATAAATAATCTAAATTATGTAACTTTACGAAAATTAATACTACATGTTGAAAACACAAAATATTAATAAATCTAACAATAACTAAAAAATAAAAATAAAACTAAGTAGTTGCATTCAAAGAGAAAAATAAAATAAAATAAAGTAAAAACAACTAAATAACCAAAATAATAATAATAATAATATAAAACCAAAAGAGAAAGGAATCCAAACCCATCTACTGTGTGTCGTGATCCATGTGTGCGTGAACTAAATAACCAAAATAATAATAATAATAATATAAAACCAAAAGAGAAAGGAATCCAAACCCATCTACTGTGTGTCGTGATCCATGTGTGCGTGAACTAAATAACCAAAATAATAATAATAAAACTAAGTACTTACATTAATGAATCAAGGCCTCATTGTGTAGGTTAGGTCTAGCTATGGGTCGCGGAGCTGATCGTGTCATGATCCACGTGTGTCAGTCAGCATGCTTTGGACTACATAAACTGGACAGCGTCGTAAACTACATGTGTGTGTGAACTAAATGGCATCGTATGTGTGGTCAACGTCGTATGATCAACATGATTGTGTAGTGTACAAAGAACAGTGAATAGTAAAGTGACATGAGTGTAATTGTGTATGGGTGTGTTGGTCAGTAAAAATAACTGTAATCGTATATGAATTATAATTTGAATTCTAAAAACGTATCTTTTTCAGCCCCCATTATCCACTATTTATAAGCCATCAATCTGAATCCTTTGAATTTTTGGATAAAGATTTAACCTTAACAAATTTAGGATACGATGATACCCAATTTGGATTTATTAAATTTATTTAAAATTTAATCCAATTTCTAGAAACCCTATACTTATTTACACTTTCTATCTTGAGCCAAATCCAGTCTATCTTAATTTAGCCCAAAATACACACTTACCCATTTAATAAATCCTAAGTCTATTTAGCCCAATATAAATTAAATAAAAAAAATCCACTTTATATTAGACCAAACAAAAAAATATTTTTAATAAAGCCCAACTATTCATTGACTCGGAATTTATTAAATTGAATGTACATCTTCAACCATCATCTAATCCAACCTTAAACTACTCGACTCGATACTTTGTATTTTTAATTTTTTTTCCATTTTTGTTTTTTTATTTTCTTTATTTTTTATTTTAAAATCTAACCCATTAAAAAAGAATCCTAACGGTGACAAAAATGAGGTGTCTACAGTAGATAAGCTACTTGGCTAATAAATAAGACAATGAGCCTAAGGTATAGGAACTCTTCCCTTTCTTAACTCATTTTTAACTCCCACGCACCCTGAGCACTCTCAAAACAATCCTAAAAAACCCCTCTCATACACACAAGCAACTCTTCCCCGACTCTCTTTTCAATCTTTCCTTGCTAATTTAAGTATCATAGGGCCTCATAGACACAACTACTAAGAGTTTTTTGTAGGTCATTCGTTGAGCAAGGAGATCAAGCCACTCAAAGCTCTCCTTATCAATCCTCATGATGTCTACAATCACCAATGACATCATCATATTTCTTGTGATCTCAGCTATTCTGTTATCAACTGTTAATTACACATTGAAACATCTCAAGAAGGTAAATTTGAGAGAAATTAAAGAAAGTAAATGAAGAAGATCCGTTTAAAAAAAGAAATCCTAGGAATTTACTAATGTAGAAACTCTTGAGATGAAAGGTGAAAACTATCTTATGGTAATGAAATGAAGAAGTTATATTCATTTGATGACACAAAGGAACCTTAAAATATGTAGATTAAGCATAAATTGTGATATATTCTTATCTTGCTCAACTAGGCTACTTGAAACACAAGATGTGGATGAAAGAAATTCATTAATGGGCAGATTTTCCTTTGAAAGGTATAATAGTACTAACTTCTTTTCATTTTTCATCTTTTTTCCTTTTTTATTAATTTTTGGAGCCAGTCAATATAATTGTTGCAGTAACTCATCTTCTAAAGTTCGAGCTTCACACATGGAGGTACATAATAGCCAAGAGTGCTATAATAGTAACAATTGCAGATGATTGCTTCAATGAAGAAGCTTCATTAGAAAAGCCAGAAAAAAACCTACTAAAACAGTAAAAATTCGGGTTAATAAGGGATTATCTTGATCTTCCTTGGAGGCACTTTCAAACATAACCTCCTGCTGAGCTACCAGAGTAGATGTAGATGGAGAAACATCTTGGGCATCCCCAACAGTAGAAGGGGCACCCTGAACTACATTAGCGACTTAAGCAACCGCCCTTTCCCTTGCTTAGGTAGCCCTCTTCTCCTTATGAGCCAAATGTTCCAAACAATCCAAGAAGCTGAGGTCAAGGTCAGGGTAATACTCGAGTATGTTCTGCTTAATGCCCTAACCACACCTGATGGATATGTCCTCCAGCTCTTCAGTCTATTAGGGAGTTTTGAAAAATTCTCCACTGCCTTCTTCTCGACTACCTTGCTAAGCACTTCTGTAAGCCGCAAAGTTCAGCCAAGTAACCGTAGGATTGAACTTAAAACCTATGGTTTAGGGCGATCGGTTAAAAGATCCGATCAAACCAAAATTATAAACTATTGAGAAGAATATTAGTAAAAATGACCCCGTAAACTTAAATTTAAGAAAATAAGTAATAAAATAGGAGACTATAAAATTTTCAAATTTTAAGCATAATAATTGCTAATTATCGAAAAGGCAAAAAGTGTAATCTAATAACTAATAAATTATTAGAGATAGATTATATGTATACTAAAAATTTTAGAATGACCAAAATAATATTTAAGAATATTCACGTGTACCCTACATGTATTTACGTGTAGATAAAAATACGCGTAATTACCTAATTTAGCCAAAAATTAAGCAAATAATTAAAGAAAATTATAAAATAATTATGGAAAAATCAGAAAAAATCAGAAGAGAATAAGATGCATCAATATCAGGTCGTGGCATGTCAGGATAAGAAAAAGAAAAATTAGCCAATAAAAATTGAACAACTTAAAAGCCAAAAATTAAGGAATTTGGACAAAGTCTTGTCAAATTAATGCATATTAATTACAGAAAATGTCTATAAATAGGGGAAAAATTTACAGAGCTCATTTGGACAGTTTGGAAAGTGAAAAAATTAGGGAGAGTCGAAAATTGAGAGAAAAATTCGGTTTAGAAAAAAAATAAGAAAAACTGTGCAGTTAGGGCATTTAAAGGAAACCCTTACCAGACGAGCAGCTGGAAGTGGACGGCCACTACCACCACACGATGGTGGCAGCGCCCAGGCCGGCCAACAAGGCCACGGCGGCCCGCGGTGGCCAGAGCCACCCGAACCGGTGAGTCCAAATTCCAGCCCGATTCTTGTATAATTTTGTAAAATTAGTTATTTTGCCCAAAAAATTATGAAACTTGTTATTCTGAGGTTTATTTGTATGTAGATTTAGGGAAAAATATTTATTTAGTTTAATTATATCTGGAAATATAGGGTCCTTAACAAATTGTTCAAAACCGAGCATGAATAAACTGAAAATAAATAGGCTTAGGAGTGTAGTTTGGAGCTCAAAATTTTTCTGTATGATTCTCATATGATGTAGAACAGTGCTATGAAGCCATTTTTTTAAAATTAATTTTTGAAATTTTTAAGTTAATTTTTAGCCCTAAAATGATGGAAAAATTGGGTGATTTAGGGTTAATTAGGTAATTAGGATGTTAATTACTGATTGGGATATTAATTATATGTTTAGGGAAGTTAATCTCTGCAGTGGAACCCTAATCCTAGCCTTTGGGTACTAAGTATGGTTAATTAGGGAAATTAGGTAAGTAATATAATAAATTAGTAATATGTGAAAATGTAAATTAATAAATCTAAAAAAATATGGTTATTTAGATAATATTATAATAGAAATCAAAAAAATAATAAATCTGAAATGACATTTAATTTTAAGTAAATATCTCAAAAAGTAAGATTTTCTCACATTGGGGATAAATCCGATACTCTAATTAGGACTAGCGTGTACCGAATAGCTTAGAATACTAAATTAAGACCCAATTGGATATTTGAATACTCGAGCTTAATGTGATTAATTTCACATTAGGATTCGAGCATGTTTAGGATTTAGAAATCGAACTAAAACCTAATTTAAAAATTGATGCGGAAACCGAAACCAACCCCAAACCTAGAATAAGTGTAAAAGACTTAATACCTAGATAATTAGGCATATTTAACCTTAAACAAAACCTGACAATAAGCGTTGTAGGATAAAACGAACTTATAGTATTTATATGAAAAGCTGAAACCACGTTCGTGTTATAGGGATGATCGGCGATGGCCTGAGCAAATCGGACCTCGAGAGAGTGAGCGAGGAGTCAAGGTAAGTTGGGATTAATACGATGCTGTATTTTGGAGGCTTAAGATTATGCTTGGTTATGCTTGGTTGTGCTTATTAGATAGTTGAATGTATGCATGTGCTTGATTATGGGTGATACCATGATTCTGTTTGTTGCTCTGCACATATTGTATGAATTGTATGAAATGATTAATCACCCTAAACTGGACTTAATTAAATATCCGACCAGTAATCATAATCGGACATGCATTGCAACCCGTTAGGGGGACTTAGGACTCTCCGGCTAAATACCGACCCCTTCGGAAGGGATAGCGCAGGATTGCAAAATGGTCCCTTCTTCATCCTCAGTCGAACTAAGTGACAGGAGAGGAGGTCGCGGCGGGGGTGAAGACAGTGGTTCGAAGGTAGTCGCGGGAGGAGCAAGGTCTCCATTACACAAGCCTGGGTTTGGTCGTGAGCTGTTGCATTAACGGTAACTCCTCGACCCGGATTAAAGCGGACGCAATTTCTCTAATCTCACGACGGGCCGGACAACGTCATGCGATGGTATTTGCTTGCGCATGCATTGCATCTAATAAGTGATTGAAAACCTTGTTGTGTCTCTGGTATAGTTTTAAGTCCTCCGTCCTAACTTACTGAGCTATAGTTGCTCACATTCCTATAGACGTCGTGCAGGTGCTGGCTAAAAAGCGGCAAACCACTACTCTAAAGCTAGCGACTGCTGAATCCTGGGGAGTGAGGAAAAACATATGAAGAATAAATACATACTTTTAAGGTTTAAGTTTTTACTTTAGAACTTTTCATTTTGAATAATGTAACAACTAGGAAAAAAAAAATATTACGAAGAAATATTGTAAACCTTAATTACAATAGCTGAATTATAGCATATATATATTTCCTCACTTTCTTAGATTAATGATTTATTTAAATTACAAACTGTTTACTTCAAAGCGGGTTAGTCGTTAACGCCTTGTGTATATCAGGTCTAAGATAGTGGTTGTAAGGCCAACTTCTATCTTAAGATGGTTTACACGTCGGAGGCTGTTACGACTCTGCCGCTTTGGGGCGTGACAACTTCCCCACTCTCAAACTTAGAGATGATCTCTTTCATCTCCTTAGCCTCACCTTGAAGCTCCTGGATCTTCTGCTCCAGCTTAACCTTCTGATCAACTAGCTTTAGTAAAGTTGTTTTGTCATTCTTGCATTTAACCACTTTCATCATCAGCTCAATCTATAATTTGGAGACTAACACCTTCAACTCAGCATTATGCCAAGCAAGCTCTTCCTTGGCTTTCCTCTCTTCCTCCAGCATCTTGGAGAGTTCAACCTTGGACTTTTCCCCATCCTCCAGTTATACTTTTAGTCTATCAACCCCCTTCTCGACCTCAATCTAACCATGCTCCTTTGCCTACAGCTTTGTTTTTAGCACGCTATTTGCGTATAAGAGCAATGCAAAAAATGGTTAGCCTTACTAAACTTTTCATAAAAACACTTAGAGGAGGACTTTACCTTCCTGAGGCCCCTCTTCATGTTTAACGCTTCCCTACAAAGACCCTTTTATCTCGTTGAGCAGCGTGTTATAATGCATGAGCCAGAGTAATACTTGCCCATGGTACTGTGGTGAAACAAACTGTCATCAACCCTGAAAAATTCAAAGAGTGTCAGCAAAGAAAGACCTACTTAATGAGATGAGAACTTACTTGTCAAATGAGAGAGCTTAAGTGACCTCCCATCTCGAGAGGCAAATCCACCTAAGTCCTAAACAAGTTTTCTAGGATAGCTTAATCGCTAGGGGTGAAGGACCCCATCGAAGCCTAAAAACTGAGCTCCCGATGGCGCAACGTAATGTCATTGCCTCGGATGTCCCACTTTAGCTTGAGAAGCCTCCCCCTAGCCTTCTTAGTCTCAAATTCAGTACCCTAAAGGCACAATTGCTCATTCCCAGACTTGTACAATATGCCCTTGAATAAGTCCGACGTTATCCCCATACAATGAAACTTGTTCAGGACCTCATTAAAGGCCTCCCCAAGGTCATCAGTACATCGATAAGGATGACCTGACAGCTAGTCGTAAACGAATGTCTAGCTAATGGATTCCCTGCCCTTCTTCATTTTCTTCACCTTAAGTGCCTTATCCCCCTTCGTCTCAAGGGTCTTCCTCTTTTGACCCACCGGCCCCTCCGTGGCGCTGACCCTCACTTCCTTCCCTTCACCTTCGAAGGGGAGAGGAAGTATCTCCATGTTTAGCTCATTGGAGCCAGCAAGTTCATCCACCATTGGGATTAACTTGGAGGTGAGAGCAAAGGTGGTCATTAGAAGGACTATGCTCACAAGCTTAGCACTTCCGATAGCTTTGTAGGAATACCAACATAAGGAATCTCCTAGAGCAGAGTAGGTGGCCCCACTATGATGGTCTCCTTCATCCTTGTCCTTAGATCCACAACTTTGCCCTTCTAGTCAGCAATCTTGGTAGTCTGTTTTGCCTTGCTCCGATGGCCCTTCATCAACTCGAACCTAGAGTGGTGGGACACCTTTGCCCTCCCAACCAGTTTCTCTCCTACAAAGAAACAAACAAACAACATTAAAACAAGACAAATGCATAGCAAATATTCACAAAATCTACTGTAACCAGCATAAGCAAGTAGGACACCCTATTCCTCAAAAACACCATGGATGAAACACGACTTTAAGTAAGCCCATGCTAGCAAGATGGAAGAGGCAATTTATGATGAGGACAAACCTATACCTTTCAACCATTTGTTCAAGATAGTATTCATAAAAACCTTCTCCATGCTTGGGAACAGCTTGGAGATAGGCCAAGAAAAGGATCTCTCTACCATCTCCCTAAGGTTGATCTCATTGCCGCCCTCAAAGCCATGAAGGCTTCAATCTCTCGAGCAGCTTCGGCATCACTCAGGATGAGTGCCTTCTGGGTCTCAGTTTAGACCAGTGAAGTCCATCGCATCCAGAAGCCTGTCATCTTAGGCAATTCTACCACCACGAACTTGTCTTTCCAGTTTTTTACTAATGAATCTAAGCCCCTAAACAGCTTCTTCCCAAAGCGGTTCTAGGGGTAAGTCTACCCACTTAGATTTTTCCATAAGTAGAAGTGGCTGAAGAGATCGAGCATGGCTCTTACCACCGAATACTCACATAAGGCTTGGAAGGCCTTCAATAACCTCCACCTATTTGGAGTATTTAATAGGTGTAAACCTCGTAATCAGGTACTTAGAGTTCGGTTTGTAAAATTTAAGGTAATCGAGTAAATTATTTAATCCAGCCCATATTTTACAGCAAAGCTAAGAATAGCAATAAAAGTAACGAGTTTGGATTTAGGAAAATTTATAATAAAATAATAAACTATTATATTATTGAATTATATGAAAATTTTCTGTTATTTATTAGAAATGTGTAAAAACGAGTTCCAATAATTAACAAATTGATGGAGATAAATTATATGCACACTAAAAATCATAAAATAACATAAATAATATTCATGAGTATTTAATTGTACCATATATAAATTTACATATAGGTGAAAATATGCGAAATTACTTAAAATACATAAAATATGCCAAAATAATGTTAATTAATTAAATAAAATTCATAAATAATTAAAGAAAAATCATGAAAAATATGGAAAAATGAGGAAGTCTAAAAGTTAGGCTTGGCAAAGTAGAAACGGAGAATGGAAAGCAACCAATTAAAATCAACCAACAAAAAAGTGAAAATAGAAGAAGATAAGGAATACTTGACCCTCTAAAAATCAAAAGCAAGCTATAAACCTCTCTATAAATTCAAAAATCACTCCCCAAAATTCACTTTGGTTAGTTAGACAATCAAGAAAAATAGAGAGAGACTAGAAAGGATAAGTTAGATAATTTTACAAAAAATTACAAAAATAGTATGCAATTAGGGCTTTAGAAGGAAACCCACGAACCACAGCCACCTGGAAGTAAACCGTCGCCACCAAAATACTCTACCACCACTAGCCAAGGCTGCCGACACACTTGTAGCCACCACTTGTAGCTAGAAGCTAATCGGTAGGGTAAGTCAAATTCTGACCCGATTTTATTTAATCTTATAAAAATATTAAATATATTTAGAAAATTATGAAATTAAGTATTCTAAGGTTTTAAGTATATAGATTTAGGAAAAAAAAAACTTTATTTTGATGAATTTATATCTAGAAATATGTTGTCCTTAAGAAATCTCACAAACTCAAGTTTTATTCAGTTTAGAAATAAATGATCTTAGAAATATAGTTTTAAGCCCAAAATTTTTGTGTAGGCCAGTTAAAGCATTTAAAATAATTCTATGAAGCCCTTTTTCAAAAATGAATTTTCAAAATTTTTAGTTAATTTTTAGGCCTTAAAATGATATATAAAATAAGTAAATTTGGTTAATTAAGTAATTAAATAAATAATTGCTGACTTAGTGCATAATTATATATTTTAGGATGTTCAAATCTGATGGAGTATGCTATTTATAGCAGTTAGTGTGTTAGATATAATTATTAAGGTATTAAGTAGTAAATATGTAATAAGTAAAAACAGTAAACTTTAACTTAATTGTGTAATTTAGGATAATTAGGTATAAATTCTGATTTGGGATGAATTTAAGTATTTTAAGATGTTGATTGAAGTTGAGAGATAATATTTGAAGTGATAAGGATATTAGATGTGTATATTATGTACATAATAAGTAATAATGCATAATATGTGAAATAAAAAATCTAACAAATAGAAAATATTAGAATAAAAATTGATAATATAATAATAATAAAATTATATAATAAATTTGGTAGGAAACTTAAATTAGAGTAACTATATGAAAAATGTAAAATTTTCTCATATAAGAAGTAAATTCAATAGTTAAATTAGGATTAGGATATATTGCATAAACAAGAACATTGGTTAAGAACTAAAAATGATATTTAGGATACCTGAAAATAATGTGATTAATTTCACATTATGAGTCGGAATAATTTCCTAGAGTTTGCATATAAAATCCATAATCGAACATCAAGTTAAAAATCTAATTTAGAAACCGATTAAGAAACTGAATTAGAACCAAGCTCAAAATTAGAAATCATTGTAAAAAACTTAAAAACCTGAATGAATGGGTATATTAAACCCTAAGCAAAATATAACAATAAACGCTATATGATAAAACCAATTTATAGCAGTTATGTAGAAAACTAAAACAATATTTATATTATAAGGATTTTTGGCAATGGCCAATACGAGGCGCACGTCGAGTGAGCATGCAAGGAGTCCAGGTAAGTTAGGATTAATATGTTACTGTATGTTAGAGTACTAATTTGTAGTATTCAAAAGCTTAAAATTGTACTTGATTGTGCTTATTAAATAGTTATCTATGTGCATGTGCTTGTTCTAAGCTACTAATATTAAACCCGATTTGCTGCTTTAGCTTGTTTATGTGATTTGTTTGAAGTGATTGAACACGTTAAACCGAATTTAATTGAATAATTGACTCATAAATTTAAACTGGACTTGCATAGAAACTCATTAGGGGAATATTAAGATTCTCCAACCAAATACCAACCCCTTCAAAAGGGATAATGATGGATAGCATAATTGATCCTTTCTTTATTCTTAGTTGAACTAAGTGACAAGTGAAAAGGTTGCGACAAGGGTCAAGTCAATAGTTCAAAGGTAGTTGCAAGAGGAGCAATGTCTCCATTGCACAAGCCTGAGTTTGATCATGAGCTGTTACATTAATAAAAACTTTCAACCCAAATTAGAGCGGGTGCAATTTCTCTAATCTCACGACGGGTTGAACAACGTTGTGCAATGGCATTTGCTTAAACATGCATTACACCTAATAATTTAGTTGATAACCATGTTTGTGTTTGTTATATGGTTTTAAGTCTCCGTCCCAACTTACTGAGTTGTAATTACTCATATCCCTATAAACGTTATTACAGATACTAGTTAGGAAGCGGCTTATATTCACCCTAAAACTAACAATTACTGGATCTTGGGGAGTGAAGATGTAAACTGAAGACCAATTTCACTCTCTAGTTTAGATTTATTTTAAAGCTTTTAGTATTAATTTACAAATTACCCAAGTAGATTATGATTAGGCTGCTAAATCTTGTGAATATACTTAGATTATTTTAATATAAGCATGTATTTTACTTAAGTTTATAAATAAATAATATAATTAATTTATAAATTGTTTACTTTAAAGTAGATTAGTCGTAGACGCCTTGTGTAAATCAGGTATAAGATAACGGTTGTATGATTAGTTTCTATCTTAAAATGGTTTGCACGGTAGAACTATTACAACTTTGCCACTTCGAGGCGGGACACCAGACTAGGCCCAAACATAAGCAGACCATTGATGCGCTAAGTATCTCTGCATGGGCTCGGGTAAAATCCCCAAGATGCACGACTCCTTGGTCTCATGACCCAAGGACCCAAAGACCTCTAGACGATTAAGTCAGTAGCCCAACAAACTTACCCTAACCTTAGGAACCTGACCACATTAGGTGCTCAGCGCCTAGGCTGAAGGGAATGTTACAGGAGATCATTTAACCCGTTCTCTTCCTCTCCCCTCATTAAATGCTACATTTCAACCTATTATACAATTTAGGGATCTAGTCACTAAGATTATGATGGCTATCCATGCTAATGTGACAAACTCCTTTCCCAAGATCCACCAACCAGTAGAAAGAGTTGTCCTTTCTCGTACAGAACATGCCCCCATGATAAATCATGTACAAGCCAATCCATAGTCGATACGTGGCTCCAGTAGGTAAGCTTCATACCATATAAATAAAGCATAAAACTCTAGTTACAAGGGTCTTCTCTCAAGCACTCCTTGTATACACCTAACTCTCTCTCTTTTCATTTTCAAATATTCTCCTTGCTAACTTAAGTATTGAAGGGTCCTTAGTGACAACACTACAAGGAACTTTATTACAAGTCCACCTTCATCCATGGTCGTTAGACCACTAGAAGAGCATAAGAGAACCACCTAAGTGATAAGCACTATCACCATTTGATGCCTACCATTTACATAAACCTATCAACATGATTAAGAGTAAAAATACAAACCCTCAACCATGACTTCAAGGTGGCAATAAGCAAATATTGACATCGCCACCACCGCGAACGACTCAACCACTTTCAAAGTTTGACTAGATAAAGGTTATGTTCAACTAACTAATGGAAGCTAATTAAAAAGGCCTCCAAGAAAACACCAATTTATGTTAAAGCCTAGTGGCCATACACAAACTAAAAGGCAAGGCTAACCTTGACAATCCTTCTGTCAGCTCATTAAACAAATGTAGTAGGCATTCACCAACACCTCAAGCAAACCCCATGTGTCCACACGAGCATATGCAGTCCAAGCATCGTCCTATTAAAGACTTACACAATAAACTAAACACAAATTGTGGCAAAGCACAAGTGTAAGGTGAGTTGTTGGGCACTAGCTAGATAGAAAGGGAAATTTCCCCAAGCCAATCACAAAAGTCACTGGAGAAGATGAATGTACAAGAACTTAATGAACACATTTGCCGTGCCTTGAGCATGTGTGACCAAAAACGCATTGAATCCTTAGCTCAACTTTGAGGAACAGCCACAAGCATGAGCCCCTTCACGTAAATAATCCTAAAAGAGACCCTCCTACAAGGTATCCAACTTCTATACCTCAACACCTATGATGGCCCAAGCAATTCGACCGACCACTCAGTGCATTTCCACATCATGATGAGCCTACACAACTTCTTCAACACTATAACATGCAAGGAAGTCCTAAGCACATTAACGAAGTTGCAATTACTATGGTTTAACCAACTATAGGACAATTCAATCAACTCCTTCAATGAGTTAGTAGTTAGGTTCTAGCAACACTTTTTGAGTAGTAAAGTACCGCACAAAAACTCATCAACCTTGTATAACGTCCAGCAAAGGTCCGATGAAACCCTTCAAGCTTTCCTCAAGCACTTCAACCAAGTAAAGCTCCAAGTCCCAAGGGTTAACACCGAAGTTGCTCTCTAAGCTATCATCTATGGCTTAGATCCTAAGAGCAAATTCTTTCAGGTGATTGCCTTCCATCAATCGGATACCTTCGAAGACTTCATGAGACTAGCCGAGAAGTACATCACTTAAGAACATGCTATCAGAGCATAATTGGAGATCGACAGCCATAACTAAGGCTCCTCAATGAAAGAACACCTCGATCATCGAGAAGATCGTCCATCTTCTTCCAAAGAGCATCGAGAGAGGTAGAAACAAGAGTTTCCAAATTACACGAACTACACCCATTGAGTCACCCTCTTAACTAAATCCTTTATAAGGTCTAAGGACAACTTCCCTAACCCCCATATGTTAGGAAAAAACCCCCAAGGCAACGACTTTGGGCAAGTTTTACGACTATCACGATGTGCCCAGCCATAACACCAATGAGTGCCGCAACCTTAAAAACGTCGTCAAAGGCCTTGTCCACAAAGGCCGCATCAACACTTCATCCTTAACGAGAGGAATAAGATTCAATGGCTATCCGGGTGTACTGTCCAACTAAAGAAGAATAGCGATAGCAACAACCACAATAGTAGAGCAACCTCAATGACACAACATTAGGACAAACGAGGACAGGTCCAAACCATAATCGAAGGATAGGGACTATTAGACATGGCCTGTCCCTCTAAGCTATAGCACACGATGCTATCCCTCTAAGCTTTCTCGAACACAAATAAAGATAGTTTATTTAGTTATTTAACTATACTTTTCGTTGTATAATATTGTGTTTTTTGATAAGTCTTTCAAAGTCCATAAGTACCTCTAAATAAATTTAATAATTATATAAACACCTATATAATTTTCATGAAGTGGAGTTAGCACATACAAAAGGAGTGTAACTGCAAATTTAAAAAAAAAAAAAAAGTTTCGAGGATGTATAAATGTCCCAGTACAAGTTTGTTAACTATATTGACACAATCTCATAATTCTCATCGAGATGAACTCAAATATATATTAAAGGAATATAAGTATAAAATGGAAAAAATAAATAAATAAAAGATGTCGGTGGAGGTACAAATGTTATCATCGGCGTGATTTACCCTAAAATAAAATTTGAGATGCACTTCTCTTCCGGCCTTAACCATTTCTATCTGTTCTCAGGGGTAAGGAAACATTTGAGGCTTGGCTTAAGGAAGCAAAATGGGGCTAAGAATGGGCGAATGCCATGACATCAATAGCTACACACAATCAACTCCTTCCAGCATCATGTTTTGTTTTGTAGATATGAAAACTGCACCCTACCACAAAATATGGACGACCCGATATTTAAATAAAATTGAGCTACTCATGGTAACCTTCATATTAATGACATAAGAATGGGTGGGGGGCAAAAATGTATATGGATAACTAGTCCACGTACTTTTGGTAACACTCTCCATAAAACTATGCATTAGGTTTTTTTATTAATCTTCGAATAATATTTCATATTTTTCAAGTTATCTTAGCAAATCTAGAACTCTATAAGCAAATTACAAATTAAATGGATCTAAGAATGACCATGAATAGTTAAAAGAGATTTAAAAAAAAAAAATTTGCTAGAATAAATTTCTATAGGATGTCTTATGAATCTCTACCAAGTGAATATAACACTAGCTAAAATTGAGTGATCTCTCTATTTAATAGCGCTGTGTATCATCAATCATACCTACAATAATGATTAAGAAGTTTGTCAATATTTACCATAAACTTATCTTTAGGTTTGCGATTAGTGGATCAACCAATTGAATTTTTAATTGCATGATGCAGTCCTTTAGAGGATAACTCCTTGCCAAAGGACCCTCTTTGCCTAAGTTTGGTGATTTTTAAGGAGCGTTCGTTTGGTAATGTTGTTAATTGCAGTAAGGTCAAAAATATCAATTTTTTGTCCATTTAGGTAATATAATTGTGTATATGGTTAACTCCTCTGATTATGATAAATATATAAATTTATGAACTATTTTCAACTTTTTTGTGAATCTAGCGAAATTGTTATAGCGCTAGTAACTTTATTTTATTGGGGTAAATTTTTTCACATTGTGATCTATTGCCAACCTTTTTCACCGCATTGGTGAAATTTTCATATTTTTTTGATAATGTTGTTTAATTTTGGTAAAGTCAAAATACCTACTTTTCCTCTAATTTGGTAAAATAATTGTTACTCTTGTAAACTTCTCTGTGATAAATACACGTATTTATGAACCCAATTATACTGCTGAATAATTAAGTTGCCAGATGTAATGTAAGCTGATAATCTGACACTGTCTGTTGCCAACTTTTTCATTGACTTGGTGAAATTATCTTCTTCTTCTTTTTTAAAAATATTGTCCAATTGTGTTAAAATATACAAGCATTTATCCGATTGTGATAAATGTACAAATTTAGAGCTATTACCACCTTTTCCACTGGTAAATTTTCTATAATATTGTTTGTTACATTTTTCACCAATTTGGTAAAACTATCATTTTTTTTTTTTTCTAATATTGTTCAATTGTGATAAAATCAGTGGTACCGACACTTCGTTTAATTTAGTAGAATACTTGTATCTAATTAATTTTCCTCGTTTAATTTGGCACGATTGTTATGTTTGTAGTAATTTTATTTTATTACGGTAAATTATCTATATTGTCACCCGTTACCAACTTTTTTATCAATATGGTAAAATTGTCATATTTTTAGCCATGTGGTTCAATATAGTAAAATTCGCAATTTTACCATCCGTTACAACCTTTTTCACTGATTTGGTACAATCATTACATTACTGATGATGTTGTGATTGACTATGAAACTCGTCACCTACGGAACCGGTCAAGACTTAATTTTATGCCTTAATACAACGACTTACACCAATAATTACCCCCCTTCTCCAGGCATATACATATAAGCTAAATTGGCCGAAAGTCTTAAAAATCCAAATTGCAATCGTGGGTTACAACTTTAAAGTGCTCTTTTCGTAATGTTTTTTGTAACCTCGTTTTATCCATCATGATACGGACTGCCTTGCAGCAGCCGATAACAATAAACACGGTTACCGACACAAAAACTTTAGCCGCAGATGTTCGCATCTATTTTGGTTTCTCGTTTAACTACAAAAATCTCGAAGCAAAAAGAGAGCATTTGTACAAGTTCCTTCAGCCATTCAAAGTGTAGTTCTCTTTTAAGTATAAGAACATTCCTCGACAGCCAAACCCTGATTACCTGACCAAAGATCCATGTTTAAAATCTTCGCCAATGAGTTAAGCCAAAATTTAATCAGTTATCCACACAGAGGACCTAGATAGCTTTAAATCCATCACACCCACAAATAAAATAAGGAATATATTAAGCTCAGTTTTTTTTTTTTTTTTTTTGGGCCAAGATATTATGCTCGGTTTCTTTCAGCGAACTTGCTAAACCTCCTGAACAAGAGAGCTCATCATCTCCTCATTCCACGTCCACGACCACGGAAAGCAGCACCTCCACGTCCTCTGCCTGCCATGGCACTGGCAGCAGCCTCTCCTTGAGCACTCTCCGACTGCAGTAAATGCAAAAATGGAAATCTTAAAGAACCATCTCCATATAACAAATTAAGATTGAAGTCATCCAAGCTGCAAAGGAAATAAATTTAACTCCAGCATAAACAGCTAAACAGCATAGAACAGCAAGACCCAAAAGATTTGTCCAAATCTATCGTGTTTCTGCAATTCCCAGTGTGCACATGGTGTATAAAACATGGGGCTTCGGCTTGAACATGCAAAACTCATCAACATGCTTGTCGGCCCTATTACTAACCCATTTCAACTTTCTCACCTCTTGGAAAATGCACAAGTGCATAAGTAAAAGGGAGACAAAAAAAGAAGAGAAAAGGAAGAAGGAAAGAAAAACCGAAAAACCACATTGACTAAATAGAAAGCATAAGTATCTGGTCCCACTAGACTCCATGAGAATATGAATAAGATGAAACATGGACTTCCACTTCAAACAAATGCAACAGTTATCCAATACCTTAGGGTTCTTCACCGTCTCATCCACACTCAAAATAAGGCATGCTGCCTCAGTGGCAGCGTTTATAGCATTAATCTGCACAAGTTTGCACACAATGACAGATGTCAGTAGGAACTTGGTAGTACCAATTATTACAGCCTATAAAGCCACATTAAAGTGCGCATTACCAGTCTGGATGAGAAACATACCTTAACAACAGAAGGTTCCCAGACAAAGTTGGCAAATGAATCTGCAATTCCACCAGTATTAATGTCCACGCCATAAGGTGCACCCTCCCCTGTTATGGTTATCAATGCAAATACACCATCAGCACCTTACATAAACTTCTATTACAATTACTCTAGGGAAAATCATATCCCGAGGGAGGGAGGGCTTGGGAAGTCAAAAAGCTGACCAGATGGAAGGGCATGCTTCTGTCTCAATTTATTTAACACATCAGTTGCATCAAAGCCAGCATTGTCACAGAGTTGTCGAGGAATAACCTGTAATAATGCAACAAACTAGACAATCTTACAAACCCACAACCAGGACACATTCTCAAAGAAACTCTCAAATCTAAAGGTTTCAACAGTTCCTTCAATTCAGATTTTTCTGGTTTGTTTAACTATACAAATGTCTCTTAATTTTTGCGAAAATTATCAAATGATAGTCATAAAAAAGTACGTTTATCTACTTTAATACAAAACCTGTTACAATCTTATAAACCTTTTATCCTTTTAAAATGACCCATATTTTAATCAAAAACTTCAATCAACGTATTTGTAAAATGTCCCTCATACTAAAAAACTTCAACCAACGTACCCTTTCCTTTCAATCCTGCAGTTATAAAAGCACCACCCCTCTAATAATGACACTTTCTTTTTCCCTCTTCCCTCCCAACTCTCATCCTTGCAAGCCCTCTCTTGCTAATTTCATATGCCTTCAGATTTAATTACATTTCATTTCTGTAAGATTCTCATTGGAATTCTTGCAAATGTCGTTTTTGTTACAGGTTTGAGTCATAATTAGGGAATAGAATCTTTATACTGGTGGATGTCTTACTTCAACTGGGTAAGCATCTTCCTTTTTATTTCTTCACATTGGATTTCTGATGTTTTAGTCGTCCTAAATCAGAGAGGGAAGTCCTAAGCGCATTTTGGAGCGCTCATGCATTGCTCCAAGCAAAATCAAGAATCAAGTGAGTTCTTTGATGTACTTATGTTTTTCCCTAAATGTCAACAGAGATTGATACCAGGAAGGAAGTGGGAAGTTAAAAACATTTTTGGGCAGTCTTATGCATGTGGTGGAACAAAAAGGATTATCTTAGGACCATAAAATAAGTGGGACTACTTTAGTGCCTTGTTTCTAGACTTAAACTACAGATTCTGCAGTTTTTGTAAGGACCTTTCCGAAAAGGCACAGAGCATTTTCGTACACACAACTCTATTCAACCCCATTTTTATCAAAAAGGTCACAACCATTTTAGAAAAGGTCCAAAGCATCCCTCACCTAAAGCCCATGATGTTTTCTCCACTTTTCTTCCATAGCAGAATATAAGAGATTATCTTTTGATTTACTAGAAGCAGAGGAAGAATTAGTGACGGATTATCTAACAGTGTTCAAGTAAAATTATCCGAATCATTTTATAAAAGATCAAAAGCATCCATGGCCAAGAGCATCTCTTGAGTTTCTTCTTTGAAAAGGTATGAACCTTTCTTACATGTTACCAACCTTTTCTTCAGAACTTCGTTTTATTGCTTAAAACTTCTCAAATCAATCCTAGTTTCTTATTTCGCTTATTCTAATGATACTATAACACTCAATTACAATCAAAACAACCTTTCTAATAGCTTAACCAATTTATTACCCATATTTTACGCTCCTAGCAATTTCTTCATACTCAACTACTTTAGTTAAACTAATACTACTAAAGAGACTTTAGGACAACACAACATTCGGTTTCAGGGAAAATCAGAATACTGGCTCTTGCATATTATGTATATTTATTTAGTGATTAAGATCATGAGTTATCCCAAGTTTTGGAACGCCAAGACTATACTGTGCTAAGCCACTAAAAGTAAAGATAATAGCCAGTTGTCGTGCTGCATTTATTAAATGTATATGCATGTGTCATGGAATAAGCATATGAGTGTTGTAATTGCGCATTGGACTTCAGCTTTTTTCTTTATCTATTTTCAGATGCAGGTGATAAGTATGGCTATGGAAGAAGTTTATGTCAATGCACAGGTTGACCATGGGAAGGACGTTAGCTATGACTTCTTCTATGGAGATGAGTGATCGATTAGCTGTGGTGTTTATCGTAGAGGATTATGGACCTCTTAGTTGTTTTAGTTGATGGAGTTTTGTTCTGAATGGACCTTATGTTTACATTTGATTGTGTTTACATGATGTTGTGGACTCATCTTAGCCACTTGTAGTTGGTTGTGGAGATGTTATATTAGCGGGATTGATGACCCTACTATACTATTATGGTTTCCATTGTGATTGGCAGATCATGTGCACTTATTGTAGATATAGCAGGTTCTAAGGCTCAATGTATCTATATTAATTACAGACACATGTGGGTTCTCATGTCTCGGGTTCTAGAGCGCTACACTTATATTTTCAAAAGTTTTTATTGATTGTACCTTTTCATAGTTAACACCCTTTCTCCATTTATAGTTTCTTGTCTCTATGACTAATACTATTTTATTAATCATACCTTTTGGCCGTTCCAAATTTTTCATTTTTGTCACTCATATGTTCTCATTACTAATACCATTAAACCCTTGACAATTCTCTTCTAAATCATGTATATTTCAAAACTCTTGTTCACTACATGTTTTCATTAGTAATAACTTAACCATTTACAATTTTCTAGGTCACATATACTTTTTCATTTTTCTTGCAAAGTGTACATCACTTGTACATTAGAATTCATTACCTCAAGGAGCTAAAATATTTAATGACAAAGAAAACCTTAAAATTCATTACCTCAAGTGCTTTTGCATATGAGTTGATAAAAAGCTGAGACTTTCCAGCTATGGTGCGAGCATGCTGCCTCAAGTATCGACTTATCTCCATCTATACACAAAAAACTTTGTAAGATCAAAACAATGATTTTTTTTTTATAAAATGAAATAATGTTAATTGCGGTAGCATACATCAATTGCACCTCCACCAGCCACAACAGTGGAATTTCTCAAAGCTCTTCTAACGATCATGATTGCATCATGTAGACTTCGCTCGGCTTCTTCAATGAACTGAGCATAAAGATAAGGGAAAAAGCAAAGATTAAATTCATGATTAACTGTCTACTGTATATTCATCCATGAAATACTCTTACAGAAGAAGACCTGATCAGCTCCACCACGAAGAACAATGGTTGCAGTCTGACCCAATCGGCATCCACTGAAGATGTTGAACCTTTCATTTCCAACTTGCTTCTCCTCAAAAACTTCACAAGTACCAAGAACCTTAAACAAGTGAAAAATTGATCAGCAAACACTTTACTCACACTCATTCATAGAACAGACAGCATGCACATGCATGCATGTATACAGATATCAGAATTCACAACTCGCCACCAGGGCAAAAGGAAAGAGTGAACAAATTCGATAAAACCAAATATATACCTAAGTGGCATATAACAAGTACCACTCAACACTCATTCATAGAAAACACAGCGCACACATGCACGCATGTATACAGATATCAGAATTCACTCACCACCAGGGCAAAAGGAAAGAGCAAACAGATTTAATAAAAATCAAATATATACCTAAGTGGCATATAACAAGTACCTCGTCAATGACATTGTTGACAGATGTTTGTACAGTTCCACCAGTTGCTGCTGCAACCCTCTGGAGATCTTCCTCGGTTACACGGCCAGCACAAAAAACATCACGATCAGCAAAATACTGCAGATGGCAAGAAAAGAAATTCATAAGTTCTTGATAAATCCTGATCATAAAGTGTTTTATGAACATTCCTCATCATTTCTATACAAATCACAATGCCAAGACGAGCTAAAGTTTTTGTTGACAGTAAGGCTGAAGACATGAAGCAAACTTTGAATGTGAATCAACGGTCAGAAGAAAAACGATTAATTATCTCAATGGAAATTTAGGTATATTTAATTTACCAAACAAGTTAAAATGCACTTGAGAGAGAATTTCAATAAAAGGTAATTGCAAGCAATTATGCATGTGCTAAGAAAAGAGATAACTGGTAAAGCCCTGACTTGGTTTATGGTTATAGGCAAAGCATTACCATCTTTTCTTATTTGAAAATTAGGTGAAGCACTGAGATGACAAACTGCAGAAGAACCCAGGTTCAATTATTGCCAGGGCCATCTTGGGGCCAACTACAGATCACAAGCTATATAATAGCGTTTGTGTACCACAGAGTTGGTGATAGAACTTCTATGCCAGCGTGTGTGTCCATTTTTGTGTGTGTGTGTGTGTGTGTGTGTGTGCGCGACAACCCATGGGTTCAATCTATTATTATTTCGACAAAAGATGTTACAAAGTAGAAGATAGCTTGAAAGAAACCCTAACACTCCTAATCAATCATCGAAACAATTAGAGTGGGAATCTAAAGCCCTCCATCTTCTGTACACTCTCACTCTATGAAGGCAGAAACTCATAACGATTTTATCAAATTGGCTAACTCCTTTTCCACTTCTCTCCTCAGTATTTATACTCTATTTGGTAAGTAATATGGACATTTACAATTCTGCCCTCATTAACATGACATGTACTAGTAAGTAATATAGACATTTACAGTTCTTCCCTTATTAGCATAGCATATACTATTCTGCTAATATCTACTGTGCTAGAGATGTATCAATTCCCTCCCCCCAAAACTTTGTCCTTGTCCCCAAGGACAGCCACAAGAACTTGCTGTATAGCATCCTCAACCATGATCATGGAGCTCCAAACCAGAATTGTGGACTTGCTGATCACAATAGCAAATACAATGCACGTCCTTATTTTTTACTTCTATCCACTCCTCCTCTTTGTTTTCCACGTCCTCTTCTAGTAACATTACTTGCAAAGCTTTGTTTGGACACTTGTGACCTGGACTAAATGGTTGGTCACACTTAAAGCACAAACCTTTCTTGCGTTTGTCAACATACTCATGATATGTCATCTGTTTGGGCATTGTCCCATAGTTGCAGCTTTGATTTGAGCCACTGCTAGTAACCTGTGAACAACCCCCTGCATTGTGCATAAATCTACCAGAATTAACATTTTAATTATTTTGATGATGCACATGTACTCCATTTCCAGAAGCATTGTGAGGAGGATGCCAAGGCAATGCAAGCTTAGAGTCAGTTGCGGTAAAAGCAGAACTGGCACAAATGTGTCGTAGCTTGGCTTAAGGTATGCTGACATTGCACAAAAGGTGAAGAAACCAAATATTTTTTACTTCCACTGTCTACATGCCAAGATTGCCACATACTATCTCTTCTATCTTGCTGTACAACTGCCACACCATATGCAAATGCAAACCCTTGCTCAATGCTTAATACCAATTCAACAGCCTCTAAAACATCCATTGGGCGCAAAGTTTGAACTCTAACCCCTATTTCATCATTTAAACTGCCAAGAAAATACCTAAGCAATTAGAGTTCCGTCATTTCCGGAGCTTGAGAGATCAAAGTTTGACATCCCCTTAAGTATTTCACAATAGAGGAATGCTGGTGTAAAGTTGAGAGTTTCGCAAAAGGATTAGTTGCCACCTGATCTCCATATCTACTAAACAGCTCCGATTTCATCTTCTCCCAACCCAAATTAGGGTTTCGATGTTTCAACATTTTATAACATTAAATCATTCATCCCCTCAAACAAGGAGTAACCATTGCTTTATATTATCAGAAATTTGATGAATTTCAAACAGTTGTTCAACAGTGGCGATCGAATGCGAAGGATCCTGACCCTTGAAATCAGGTAATGACAGGTGTGTAACATCAAATTGCTGCACTTAAACAGTTAATTTTGTTTCCCAAACCTGTTCCTCAACTCTGCTCAAATTACTATCATCACCCAATTGCTTCTCCCTGATTTCAACTCCATTTCCCCCTAAACTTCCAGCTTTCTCTTTTCTTCGCAATTCATTTTGACATTCCTTCTAAATATCATGAAACATTGTTTCAAGAGCAGCCATTCATTTGTCAATGGCTAAAGAGAGGAACTCGAGGCTTTCTCGACCTGCAAAACTTGATCCTGCATCTTTGATAAACTCCCCTTCAATTCTTCACTAATTCCCTTCACTTCACCTCCAATTTTTCATTTCACCACCAATTTCCTTCATTTGATTCTCTAGGGATTCAACTCAAGATTCCATCCTAGTCATGCTTGGAGATCCCCACCAATTGCGACCTAATCAGTAACACAAAAGCAAGAAATCTCCACCAGTATTCAAACTAAAATTACTGCAACTATTGTACCTCTTATTCTTCAATCTCAAAACACACTAAACTCCGCACACTTCCAGAAGAATATCAGAAAAGAAAGCCACAGAAAATGAACAGAAATCAAGTTGTGAACAAAACCTTAGCCTCCACACTCTACTAGAGCTGACAAGCCTCACTGCAAGTCTCTTCCGATTAGTAAACAAGAAATCCATAAAAAATCACCAGCTCTTAGCCCTAGTTTTGCCACAAATGGCACCAATTGAAACAACCACTTCAATGTATTCTTATTTCAACAAAAGGTGTTACAAGAGTAGAAGATAGCTTGCAAGAAACCCTAACACTCCTAATGAATTGTCAAAACAATTAGAGTGGGAATCCCAAGCCCTCCATCTTCTGTCACTCTCACTCTACAAAGGTAGAAACTTACAATGATTTTAACAAATTGGCCAACCCCCTTACCACTTCACTCTCCTCAGTATTTATACTCTATTTAGCAAGTAATATGGAAATTTACAATTCTGCCCTTATTAACGCAACATGTACTGGTAAGTAATATGGACATTTATATTTCTGCCCTTATTAACATGACATATACTATTATACTAATATCTACTACACTAGAGATGTATCACAGAGAAAGAGAGAGAGTCACCTACCTGTGTAGCTAGGTCACCAATAGCTAAACGTGAAAGCACAACTTTTGCTCCACTTTGAACACATTTATCCAATTTGTCGTATATAATATTCCATTCAGCATCAACTATTGACTGATATTGTGATGGATCTGAAAGCCTGCAACAGGTAGTGCTATTTTAGACAAAGCCTCTCAGAAAAAAGGTTGGAATTGACATTTTAAAATAACATACCTTATCTCAGCATTTTCTTTTTCAGATTTTAATTCCAGCTCGATGTTGAGCAGAAGAATTTTAGGTTTCACAAACTTCTTTGGCTGCTGTTCAAACCCCGCATAGGAAAATGTCTTTTTAAATGCCACACCATCTACAAGAAATGAATCCCTCATGCTACCACCTGGAACCTGGAAATCATGGCCAAATAAACCGTGATATTACTCTCTCTATACAATCCACTTGCAATATCAATATCATGATGCATAATGCTAATGGTGGACAAAGGGTGTAACCATGCAAGCATTTGCAGCGTAAGACATATCTAAAATTTTCAATCAAAATAAACCATTACACCTCCTAATATCCATCAATGTAAGTGGCAGAGTGCTCCAATAATTAACATTCAGAACTCAGATGATACAGAATCCATAACCAGAGAAGTTAACAACAATCAAGCAAACCAGAACATTTTTTCGGTAAACAAATTGACTTTTGCCAGTCACCCATCAAGACCAATCACCAGACACAAGATTTCCGCATCAAGGAAATTTTGGTTAAGAATACAGAACATTATCCATTCCCAATAGATGCACTGCACACTGCCTCAAGCAAGAGGGATGCCATCAAGGCAAAAAAGATGACAAAAGTTATGAAATTCTGCATCAACCACTTAACGGTAATATAATTAAGACAAACTGGATATGAAACTTTGCCTTCTTGTTCCTCCTTTAGGTACAACTGAGTGCATCAACATGCATATGAATGAAATTTTAAGTAACCGACTTCTTCCTTCTCAAGTACTATGCCAATGACCTGACCATCCCATCACAGTAGCATAAATCTAAGTAGATTTAAAACAAGAAAAAATATCCAAATAAAATGACTACAGTGAAGTCCCTTTATATCAAATCAAGGCAATTAAAGGACCATGCAAAACCTTAAAATTTACTGGGAGCAGATAGAAAGTCCATGAAACTATTCAATTTCAAAGAAGATATCTCGTGAAAACTCAACATATTTGACAAAAGCATCAACATTTGAATAAATTTGAAAATTGATCTAAGACCTTTTTTATGCCTTTTTGGTAAATACCTAAGACTATAGTTTTTAATACGGGAAAAGAAAAATACAGAAATGCAATCACAAGCCAAAGCTAGGGAAATGAACTTTTATGGGTTCATGTTATGGATCTAGTCATACATAATTGACTACTAGCTATTCACAACTACTACTTTAGACTAATCTTAGAGAGAAACTTTCTAGCTTGTTTATTGATGGTGAAGAACAATTTATTTATACAAGATTTCCAATCACTACCACCTTTAAAAGATAACTATCATTGAAAAAAATATATAATATATAAATCTAACAATATGTTATGTACCTAGGGTGACATTGCTTTAGCTATTTGTGTAGGGTGAGTCTTAGTAGTACAGTATTCCAGTGTCCAATAATTAGCCATGTGGCAATTTCGTTTGTAGCACATGTATAAAAGAGTCCTTACCTACCTAGATCTCATTCCAGATATTTCTTTTATTTGTACTAATATGAAGCACATTTGCTCTATGTTAGCCCTAATACTCTCAAAATGGAGTTTGTATCCATCTTAATTACAATTAGAAGCAATATCCTCCATTCTAGTTTCCATCAAGTAGTTCAACCTACCGAAATCCTTCACCAGAGAAGACAATGAATCGTGATGAAGATGAAAACTCAAACAAAATCCTAGAATGGTGGGAGGTGCAACTGATGAAGGAAGTAAAAAAAGATTGAGCACAACAATTAGTTGACTCTGAATCAAATTTCTGAAATCAAAGACATGCTAGTATAACTTGATGATTTGAAGATCAATGGGGAAATTTCTCCACTCACAAGTTGATTGAAAAAACCGCAAACGGAATCTGATGCTGAGATGCATAAGCATGGACAAAACCAAACCACCAGCAGTGTCAACATTGACAGAAGTTAACTTTTGACAAGAAGGATCACACAAAACTAATAGGTAACGAGTGATATTTAAGTGGAAGAGGATTCCTCTCCATTTAGTCAAAATTGTATTTCACATGTAGGAGATCTCCAATGAGGCAAAAGGGGGGCACAAGAGTGCAATTACTAGCATTTGATCGAGCCTATCCACTAAGTTAGATCACTCTTGTAGAAAAATACTTTGGAAGTAATCTTAACTAGTATATGAAAGTCCAATTGACATTTGTTTGTATGGAAGTTAAGGTTGTACACCAATTGACTGTTTTACTCTTTTAAGGAGGCAAATTGCTTATTTGCTTATATTAATGTGAGGATTGCTCATGGGTGGACTATTGAAGAGATATTCTAGTTGCAAAGTGTCATGAATGTGCATTTGTGATTTGCTAAGAGTGGAGTGTTGACAAATACATGGAGGAATTTGAATTCTTGTTGGAACAAACTTCTTATGCAGTTTGATCGGGATATCTAAAGGCATGTTCACGATCCATTCTAGTTTTTCTTTACCTAAAAAATCCATTCTAGCTTCCATCATGATATCATCTAATATGCATAGCAAGTTAGAAAATAGCAAATATAAATATTGATTGTCCTATTCTAAACTTATTCCTATCCTGATATTTCTACTCTGTAAAGGAAAAGATGTTCCCAGACCAGAGAACCCAAATAAAGGAGACAAAAAAGCTCTTTTAATGAAAATGCAAGAGACCAGCTACTCCAAAAGAAAAATGCAGAAGACAAAGTATACATCCATTCAATTCATACACAAATCTACAGTAATGAGCAAGGCCTTTTTATAGGCAATTTGTGATCATCAATGGAAAAGGGCACATAGGCAGGAATGTTATTCCCTTTACAAAAAACTGTCTTGATTCCTATCTAACCTAATTACAAGTATAGTTTAAGCATGGAAGTTAATGACTAAGCTCATATATAAGTTCCACAAAAATCAAAACTTGAAAGATCCCAAGCAAAACACTGTATGTTAGCAAAGTAAATCCACATATCTATAAGAACGATCTTGCACTTACATGCAAACCAACCGTGTCTAAGATTTTACCATTTATCTTGCATTCTTTAATCTGCAACTTCGATCTTGTAAGCACACATGACCTAATTAGATATATATAGCTACATGTCATAGAGACATGTTGAGTTATCCCACTATCTAAAAATAACACCAAAACTTTCTATATAAGAAGAAACCAATGTAAAGTGGGTTTATATGGCACCACTCTATGGAGTGATCCAGAACTGCTTTTTTTATTGATGCAATACCTTCTTTATTCCAATCATGCTTAGTCTGTCATCATTACCAATTGCCATAACAGCATCAACAACCATTGATGCAAAAAAGTCCTTCTCGCCACCAATGAGTTTTGAAGAAAGGGTCGTGGCAGCACATTTTGCTAGCAAACTTTTCTTCTCCTCTAGACTTTTTCCCTCAATGCTAACTGCTAATTCTTTGATCTTCTCAATTGCCTATGCACAATTAAGTAGGGAAACAATGAGACGAGGCATCAACAATGCAAAGAAATAGAAAAGCAGCTTTAAAGTACATACTAGAGAACAAGCTGTGCGATAACTCCGAATCAAATTCTGAGGATGGACACCATCTTCTATGAAGGGTTTAGCTTCTTTCAAGAACTCTCCAGCAAAAAGGACCACTGTAGTTGTTCCATCTCCCACCTGCATGTGAACTCAAAACGTAGTTCAAACCCACCAAAATCATAACCAATAGCGAAAAATGCTGAATTCATCAAAAAGGTAGAAAGTGAGTCAACCAATAGAACTGGACCAACCAAACAAAATGCGCCTTCACTGTTTCTTTTTATTTTTGCTCTGCAAATTACTCAAACTGCAATATATGAATGAAGTATCTAGCCACTCCAAAATGTACCTAATTTTGCTTATGTACCACACTTAACAAGGAAATGCAATTCATTTCTACTTAGAATGAACATCATCACCATTTATGATTTGTCTCTTCCTGTATCTATCCAAATCCAGAGAACAATCTACATAATCCCTATTACCAAAAGCAAACAAGTAACAAAGCACCATATCAATGTGCACATTTACTTTGTAAGGTATAATCATGTAACAGAGCAGTTACTAAATTTCCAAACTTCAGAACCTAATGTTCTACATTGCCGATGAAATCGCACAATCTACTCAGAAAAATACGTTGGAAAGAGGAAAAATATGAAAGATGCTGAATACCTCGGAGTCCTGGGATTTGGCAATATCGACGAGGATCTTAGCGGCGGGATGGACGATATCAAGTAGCTTCATGATAGTGGCGCCATCATTAGAAATGGTGACGTTGCCCTTGTCGTCGTGAATGAGTTTGTCCATACCGCGAGGACCAAGTGTCGTGCGCACGGCATCAGCAACAACTGTGCAGGCGTTGATGTTGCTGACTAGCTGCGTCTTCCCTTGCGACGTATCCGTCCCTTCTTTCAGTAGTATGATCTGAGGTTGCTGTTTTCAAAATCAAAATCATTCTTCGTTAGTATCGCAGATGTGTGAACATAGAAGAATCAATAAGAATACCGCCAAGAGAAACTGGGATGCTTACTAGCATGGCTGCCATTGTCAGAGTTATAGTATTGCACTTGCACGGAGTGAGAAAGTGTGAGGGAGAGCAAGAACCAGGGTTTGGACTTTCGGGCTGAAAAAGGAAAGGATTAGGGTTTATGGAGAGGAAGGCGGGAGGCGGGAGTGAAAATAAAGCGTAAACCGATGCAGAGGCCTGGAGGATCAGAATTGTCCAAATGGATTAACAAAGAAATGGACTAAGGATGGAATAAGTATTTTTTAAATATTTTCGATTACTTATATTTACTTGTAAATTAGTAAGTAAATTTTATTCTATGCAAGTTTTTTTTTTTTTTTTGTTTTTATTGGGAATGTTGTTACCTTTATAAGATTGTATTTTTTTTTTTTTATGCTCCTTTAGACGGAATAAAAAGACCAAGAGATAATACCCTCGGTAAATAATTATTGCTTATATTGCACAATTAAGGATTGAGGCATATTGGATACTAAGGTTAAGATTTACGCAAATTAAATACTAGAATGTGAATTTCTAAACTATTATTAGCAATTGCAATTGTCAAAAAATATTTTTTTTTCATTTCTAACTTATTTTATTTTAAAAAGTAAATTAACTGCTAAGAAATAAAATAAATAAGTAATAAATACCAAGAAAACATACAAATTTAGTCTCAACATTTCACTACTTTTTAATTTGCAGTTTCTACATATTACAAATTTTGTACTCTAGTCCTTGATATTTGCAAATGTTGATAAACAGGTCCTTTTACAACATGTGGCATGTTTTTTATTGGTCAAGATAATTAATTTAATTAAATAAAATAATAATATATGATATTATTTAAGAAAATTATTTTTAAAAATAACAATAAAAAAATAATTAAAAAGTTGTAAAATTAAATAACTAAAGTATTAAAAATTTTAAATAATTAAGTTGTGAAGTAAATAATTAAAATCTCAACAAAATAAACTAATTAAAAAAGTAAATAAATCCAAAAAATAAAAGAAAAATCAAAAAAATAGAGTTTCAACCATTCTAATGATAAAGAGTAACCAACGGTCACTTAGAAGATGTCATGCAACCCTCCTAAGTGGTCACTAACTATAATCGCTCTTGAGATGATTAGAATAACCAACAAAGTTAAAGTAGATCATTTAATCCATTAGAAGTCATAGGTAGTCACTATAATTGCCTCTATGTGACTATTAGCTCATCATCAACTGCCTTATCATCAACTTATGTCATCATCACCATATTGATGCTATGACAAGTGGGAAAGAATCAAATAATGGTGGAGGTAATGATGGTAATAAGGTAAGGGTGGCATTGATAGCAGTATTGTAGTGAGGCGATGATTAAATGGGAAATATATAATTAAAATAAAATAAGATAACATGAATGAGATTTTATCATTATCCTTTGCCATTTGTCATGCTTAAGTGATTGCTTTTTTACACTAATTTTGAGCGTATTCAACTTAAGTTTCAACTTAAAAAAGTTACTCGAGGTTCTAATCGATTGAAAGATTCGATCGAGCCTAAATTATAAAGTGAAACTATAAATATTAGTAAAAATGATCTCATATATTCAAATTTAATAAAATAAGCAATAAAATAAAAGAACATAAAATTTTCAAATTTTAAGTATATAACTTGTTATTTATCGAAAATGCGTAAAATGCATTCCAATAACTAACAAATCGTTAGAGATAAATTATATGTATACTAAAAATTATAGAATGACCTAAATAATATTTAGAAATATTTATTTATACTATATATAAATTTACATGTAGGTAGAAATACGCGTAATTACTTAAAATACGTAAAATATACTAAAATAATACTAAATAATTAATTAAGGAAAAATAAAGAAAAATTAGAAAAAAATAAGGAATGATCCAAATTTAGGTCATGGCAACTGGGGAAAATAAGAAAAAAAATTAGCCAATTAAATTAGAACAACACAAAAGGCAAATTGGAAGAAGATAAAGTAATTATCAAATCAATTTAATGCATAATAATTTCTCTAATGCTCTATAAATAGCAAGAAAATTCCAGAAGCTCATTTGGTCAATTTGGAGAGTGAGAAAAATAAAGAAAGGCGAAATTGAGAGTAAATTAGGGTTTTAGAAAAAAATCACAAAAAAACTGTATAGTTGGGGTTTCTAAGGAGAACCCAGACCCGATGAGCAGCTAAGAGTACACGGCCACCACCACCACACGATGGTGGCAGCGCTCAGGTGGGCCAACACACCCATGGCCACCGACGGTGGCCGAAGCCATCCAAATCGGTGAGTTTGATTTCTAGTCTGATTTTGTATAATTTTATAAAAATAGTAAATATTCTTAGAAAATTATGAATTTTGTTATTTTAGAATATTTTTGTATGTCATTTTTAAGAAAAATATTATTTTGATGAAAATATATCTCGTGATATATGGTCCTTAAGAAATGATGTAAAACCAAACATGTTTCGGTTTAGAAATAAATGACCTTAGGAATGTAGTTTTGAGCCCAAAATTTTTGTGTAAACTACTTAGATGATATAGAACAACGCTATAAAGCCCATTTTCAAAAATTAATTTTTAAAATTTTTAGGCCTTAAAATGAGGCATAAAATAGGTAATTTAGGGTTAATTAAGTAATTAAATAGTTAATTACTGATTTAGGGAATACTTATATGTTTTATGATGTTGAAATCTGATGAAGTATGATACTTATAGCATTTAGGGTGTTAGATGTAATTATTAAGCTAATTATGTAGTAAATAAGTAATAGGGAAAAATAGTAAATTTTAAGTTAATTTTGTAAATTAGGGTAATTAGGTGTAAAATCTAATTTAGGATAAATTTAGACATTTTGAAATGATAATTGATGTTAGAAGATGGTAATTAGAGTGATAGAAATATTAGATATGTATTATGTACATGATAAATAATAATACATAATATGCAATTATTGAAAATATAATAAATAAAAAATATTAGAATAAAAATTGATATTATATAAATAATAAGGATATATAATAAATCTAATAGAAAACTTAAATTTATGTCATTATATAAAAAATGTAAAAATTTCTCATATTAAGAGTAAATTCGGTACACTAATAAGGATTTAAGTGTACCGGGTGAAATAAAATACTAACTAGGAGTAATTATGGTATTTAGGACATCTTGAAGTAATATGATTAATTTCACATTATGGGTTGAAACAAGTTTCTAAGGTTCGGGTATAAAACGGTACTTAGAAATCGAACTAGAACCTAATTTAGAAAATCGATGTGGAAATTGAACCTGAACTTAGCCCCAAACCCAGAATAATTGTAAAAGATTTGAGAACCTAGATAATTGAACATATTAAACCCTAAACAAAAGATGACAATAAGCGTTATAGTATAAAACCAACCTATAATGGTTATATGAAAAACTGAAACCACATTTGTATTATAGGAATGATCGGTGATAGCCTTAGCGAGTCGAACTTCAAGTAAGTGAGCGAGGAGTCGAGGTAAGTTAGGATTAATACATTACTGTATTTTAGAGGCTTAAGATTATACTTGGTTGTGCTTGTTAGATAGTTGATTGTGTGCATATGCTTGATTATAAGTAATGCTATGATTCTGTTTGTTGTTCTGGCTTGTATTGTATGATTTTTATGAAACGATTGACCACCCTAAACTGGACCTAATCAAATATACGACCTGTAATCATAATCGGACCTGCATGGCAACCCATTAGGGAAAACCTAGGATTTTCCGGCCAAATACTGACTCCTTCAAAAGGGATAGTGCTAGATAGCATAATGGTCCTTTCTTCATCCTTAATCGAACTAAGTGATAAGAGAGAAGGTTGCGGCAAGGGTGAAGTCAATGATTCGAAAATAGTCACGGGAGGAGCGATGTCTCAATTATATAAGCTTGGGTTTGGTCATAAACTGTTGCATTAACGATGACTCCTTCACTCGGATTAGAGCGGGCGCAATTTCTCTAATCTCACGATGGACCAGTCAACGTTATGCGATGGTATTTACTTAAACATGCATTGCATCAAATGATTTGGTTGATAACCTTGTTTATGTTTATGGTATAGTTTTAAGTCCTCAATCCCAATTTACTGAGCTGTGATTGCTCACATCCCTATAAACATTATTGCAGGTGCTGGCTAAGAAGCAACTTACAACTACTTTGAAGCTAGCGACTGCTAAATCCTGAAGAGTGAGGAAAAACATTTGAAAAACAGACATATATTTTTAAGGTCTAAGCTTTTATCTTAAAATTTTTCATTTCTGAATAATGTATTAACTAAGAAATATATTACCGAATTCTAGTATATATATATATTTTCTCACTTTATTAGGTAAATGACTTATTTAAATTACGAACTGTTTACTTCAAAACAAATTAGTTGTGGACGCCTTATGTAGATCAGGTCTAGGATAGTGGTTATAAGGCCAACTTTTATCTTAGAATGGTTTATACAATGGGACTGTTACAACTCTTTCACTTTGGGATATGATACAAGACAATATAAAAAGAACTAAACAATATAGTATAAGGGGAATAATATAGTAAAATCTCTCTTATACTGCATTAGGTGTATGCAAAAATAGCATAGTACAAGGAAATATGCTTATTTTGTATTTAAAATAATTTTTTAACTTGTAAATATATAAAATACAAATATTTTAGTTTTAGTCTACTACTTAATAATTGGGATGGACCTAAGATCATGGAAGTTGGGGTGTTTTTTTGGAATGAGGCATTTTCCTTAATTAAATCAATATTAAAATCACCGATATGTATGTAAAAAGATTTTGTTAATAATTTTACATGTAAAATACTACTTAATAAAAGGGGAGGAGGGGAAGGATTTACCTTAATTAACTCAACATAAAAATGTAAAAGGATTTTGTTACTAAAACTCAATAGGATGGAAAAAAAAAACCCTTCAAAAGAATAATTAAGAACGATTGATGCACTTTTGAAGAAGTAAAAAGATAAATTTTTTGCCTTTTATTATGCATATACATTAAATAATTATAACTTAACTATTCATTTATAAAAAAAAATACATTAATATATGATACTTATCTTAGTTTTATTTTTAACAAAAATATATTAGAAAAAATATTTGAACAAGAAATTACAACTAAAAAAAAAAAAACAACATAGATATAAGTAATGCATTATTTCTTTGGGTGAAATACATATCGATTGGCTTTAAAAAAAATTATATAATTACAAATTGAATAAAAAAAATTCAAAATATCAATGTTATATCGCATTTTTAAAATGCGACATTACTATTTACACTAGATGCAACATATCTGTGGTACATAAAAGTTACATGATAGTATCGTATTTTGAATATGCGATATAAATATTAAAATAATTATATCACATTTTGAAGATTCAACATTAATACAAATAGTTATATCGTATTTTGAATATGTGATAACGACTTGGAATTTTGATAATTATTTTTGTACAATTTGTATTTTGGTAAATTTTTTTTATTTTAATTGTAAACAAATAATTTTATCTTATCTCTTTTCATGATAACTTTGTATGATTGTGACACAGCATGTAACATAAATAGGAACATGATATGTGTGAAAATAAACTTAATATTAAATCATGTTCAATTATATATAGGAAAAACCTTTTATAGATAAGAAAGAATCCTAACAAGTATGGAGAGAACATAAAAACAAATATACCGATATCCTGATACCTAAGTACAGAAGAAATATTTCTAATAGCCTAAATTTTCAAGATGTATTAATATCCTAAATAAAAATACTTGATATCTAATATCTAAAATTAAACACTATCCTAATAAAATCTAATTTCCTTATTTGTATAAATTCTAATATTTTGAAATACCTAAAAAGGAAATAAAATATATAAAAAACAATGACAAATAATCCATGAGTATAAGGTATGCTAAGTAGAAGTATGCAAGTAGGTTAAATAAGCCAACCTAACCAACCCACTTCGGCCCGTTAGTTAAACAAGCTAAAAAACCTTGGCGCTAACCCATTTAAAGAGCAAGCTAAATGAGTTAGCCTCGAGCTAAAAGTGAAAATATATTAAATAGGCCAACATAAACCAAACCACTTTGGCCCGTGAGTTAAATAGACCATATTCATTTGGTCATTTACTAGCCTAAACTAGTTTAAAAAGTAGGTTAAACAAGCCAACTCGTAAAGGAGAACCCATTTACACACCTCTAATGTTAGGGTAGATTTTAAAACCTAAAGTTGAATCATAAAATCAAGGTCATTAAATCATAAGTGTCTTATCAAAAGCTCCTTTGCCAGCATTAGGCTCCCCCACTTAGAAAAAAAAAAAAAAAAAACTTAGCATCGAGTTTTCAAGGTACTTGCTTCCTCTCAACCGTTACAACTTATATTAATCTTGCATCTTTTCTTAGATCAAATATAAATCCACAAAACTTAAAGAAAGTCAAATAAAAATATTTTGTCATCTCAAAATTGGGTTTCAACCCATTAGCACTACAATCATTCATCTCCTTTTAGTCAACAATAAAGTCTCCTCATTAGGTAAGCTTAGCTCTCCATGATTGTCATGACTCTCACCCAAGTTTTCATCTATATTCACAACTGCTATACTCTTCATCTTCATATCCAAAAAAACAACATTGCATGTGTCCTCTCCTTCAACTTCCTTTATCTTTCTAACATCTCTAATAATTTCTAGTGTAGACTCTAAAACTTTAATTTTTGCCTCATCCTGATGTTTACACTCCTCCTCTTCATCACCATCTAGCTCATAATAAGCTTCATCTTCTTCATCCTTATAAATTTCATTTCTACTCTCTTTATCCGTGGAATTAGAAATCTTATCAATTGCAATCACTTATGTAGGAAATTGTTCGTAAGTATCTATTAGATCCTTTTGATAACTCATACTACCACTATTGCCTCCGATTACTTCTAAATTTAATTTTAAACAATAGCTTCTGAAATGCGCTCCTACTTGATCTCTTTAACTACTTTCATTATCCCATGTAGACAACTTTGACATTGACCTATTCTCTTGTTGGAACAAATTTTGTTCATAACATAAGGGTATGAATTCATTCTCTAATAAATATTTTACCATAAACCACGTTTTTCCTGGACCCTTTCATTCCTTCTCCCTCCCTCTTGGATTCAATTCTTTCCTACAATGCTAATGCTTTACCTCTTAACTTACTAGCAATCAATTAGACTCTCTTTTCTTCAGGCATTTTCATATAATAATCAAACAATCTATCTATATCAACAATCCAATCAAATCCTCAATCCCGATACTCCTGTTAAAAGGCAAAATATCTACCTTCAACTAAAAATCATTATTTTCATATTTATTACTATCTCCATAATATTCATCAAAGTTACCAACATAATTACCATGATCTCTATGTTGGCCCTTATCATAGCCATATGCCTTGCTTCTTTCGCCTTAATTATGCTAGCTACCTATAATAATTCTTACTACCATAAAAGTCTGCAAGTTGAAAATCTACAACATGTTTTTCATCTTCTAAATCATCGTAATAAGTCGTCGAATAAGCCTGTTGATAGGTTATTCTAGGTCAACATATTCCTTAGGGTTTTGCCTTTCTCCATCTTTATTGATGCTATCTATCATCAAAGTATCCAACTGATCTGCAATCTCTTTAAAACATCTCTCAAACACTTAGAATTTGCAATCAAGGTTTTGCTCCAAAGTCGTCAAGGGTGTTTGCAAGGTTTCCATACCTTGTGTAGTGCCTTAGGTATTAGGAACCTATTCTCTATCATGGTAGCCATTAGATTAGAATGATAACCAACTCTCATACCATCTCAAGCAGCGTATAGCATGAACATGAACATGACATGTATGAAAATAAGACTTTTCGATAATTAGCAATATTTAATCATGTTCAATAAAACATAGGAAAAAGCTTTTTATAGGTAAAAAAGAATCCTAACAACTACGAAAAATACATAAAAAGAAATATCCCAATATGGGTTTTTCTACTATAACGTCGCATTACCGTAACGTCATAATAAATTATACTCAATTTCGGTATATTATGCTAAATGAAATATGTTAACAGCTTTGTTTTTATTGAATTTTAATAAATCATGTCATGAATGGTAAAATGAAAAATATCAATAGTTTTATTTTTATCTTTGATGAGTATAATTTATCGAAATTGAATATAATTTATCGAAATCGAATATAATTTATTACAATGTTAGGGTAATGTAATGTTACTATAGAATTTCCAAATATCCTAGTATCTAAGAAAAGTACAAAAGAAATCTTCCTAATAACCTAATATCTCAATATGTATCGATGTTCTTAATAAAACTACTTAATATCTAATATCTATAATTAAACACTATCATAATAAAACATATCAAAAATAGTGACAAATAATCCATAAGTAGAAGGTACGTTGGGGTATTTCAAAACCTAAAGTAGAATAATAAAATGTGTTAGATTGTTGCATTAACAATGTTAAAAAAAAAAAAAAGAATATCATTTTGAATATAAGTTTTTAGACAATCAATTATTTAACAATCCACATTCATTTTTGTATCATTAATCATAAAAACAAATTTATTAAACTAAGTCATATAATTGATATTATTTATTGATAGTTTATGTAATAAGACCAAAATATCTATAATATGGATAATGTAATTATTATTTATGGTGTATTAATAATAAAAAATAGCAATTTAATAAAATTTATTTAATTAAATATAATTTTAATTAATCAATTTAATGTTATTGCCTATTGTGAAAAGTAAATATTAAAAAAAATACAAAAAGAACAAACATCATTCGAATTATAAATGCGTCTAAAAAAAATAAAACGGCACACGTACGATTTAAACTTTATACCTCACTTTTATACCAAATATCTAACTACTAAGTTATATTTAATTTTCTATTATGTCTAGCCCTTTAAAATATATATTTAATACATATTTTCATTTTGGGAGGTGGAATATGCAATCAAAACAATCCATTAAAGAATTTGTGTAGTACTGTACAAATGATATTTAATCTTTCTCTTCATACAAACATTCGGAGGCTCTCATGGCTTAGAGCATTAATTTTAATGGTCAGTCCTCTTGAAATGAAACATTTACGTAGTCCATAAAACAAATTTTAGTGATACCCTGAAAAAATTGTTAAAATTATATCAACACTCCACATTTTGATGCCTATAAAACTCGACTCTCAAATAGAGAGTCAAGTAGATCTTTTGCTTTCATGTACAATTGTAATTATTTGTTGAAGCAATTTAAAATTTCTTTGTCAAAGATATTATAGCGAAACAATACAAATATTGATTTTTCAATTGGATGAATAAGATTTAAATCTACCATTTCTCTAAGTTGTAAGATGTGGTATAGGTTTTTTTTTTTATAGGGAATTTGTTTGAGATTATTCTTATCAATTTAATACTTTTGAGAATATAATTTATATCATATCAAGAGAAAAACTGACATTAAAAAAAGGGTTAAACCTATAAAAGGTTTTTTTTTTTTTAAAAGGGGAACTTGTTTGAGAATGTAATTTTCGTAGTTTGTAAAAGGTGAGAGTGTGATTTTGGAAAAAAAGAAAAAAATCATTGCACATTTTTTTTTCTTATCTATGTATTTACCCCAAACCCTATTATTCAATTGTAATTTAACAAAAAAAAAAAAAAAATCAGTGACGTTACGGATGACAAATAAAAAGAAGTATCGTCGAGCTCAAACAATATTCTCTTTCGTATTGGATACGTGCTTTGGATCCAAAATAATAGGCTTTTGTCAGCGAATGTCCTAATTCCTAAGACCGCATCCTAATCAGTAATAACTGCCTAAAATACATATTATTTTGTTAGATTATTTCCCAATAGATTTAACCTTATAAAATATTGCTACTATATTTTAAGAAAAGATAAAATGACACACTTTATACCATTTATGGTGAATATTTGTAGTGAGATGTTGCAGGTAAAATTTGTGTACCAACATGACAGCTAAAGTTTTCATATAACTCATACGGCATGGATACTATTTTTTTTATGGAATTAGATAGGAACGAGTCTTTCAAACCTCCATCTAAACCATAGGATCATCAAATATATACATGCATAATGTCCCATGGAGAAAGCATGGTTAACAACTTCAAATTGTACAATATACTTATGCTGAAGTTTAGGAACTAAGATAATAATATGCTTTATGTGATCTAATTAAGCTCTTTAATATCGAAGAATTTCACGTTCTCTTATGCTAAGTTTATTTTTAAGAATGGATTAGAGCAAAATTAAAAATCTATTTCTTGAGAGTAACTCAAAATTTCTATTATAGTATTTATTTCGTGTAAGTTTAAATTAAAAAAAAAATATTTTAGTATTTATTTCACCTTATTAATTAGAGCATTAAGTTGAATATACAATCAAAATTATCGATATACCTATATTTTATCATTTTGGAAAATGGCAAAAAGGTTCTTTTGTTATATGTACATATACATATATATGCACATATATATCCATATGATCTATATATATATATGTGTGTATATGTATATACATCTTATTTGGCCATAGAACAAATATTCATTTTATTGATAAAACAAGAGCATGACAAAACAATTCAAAGATAAATCTAAAAAGATGGAGGTGGTAAACCAAAATCTTGAGGTTACATCTCCTAAACGGCAAAGGGCCATCCATAACCCCTCAACATTAAACATTCTGCTAAAAGAATGAATAATCGACGCTTTGATCGGAGAAAATACTTACATAAAGGGGTAAAATACTAAAACCAAAAGAAAGATAAAAAGAGTTGATTACAACCTTGAAAATGAGATGGAGATGACTATTGTAGAGCAACAACGTAAAATCTATATTAAGGAGCTGATGTGAAACTCGAAATTTTTACTATAATAAAAGAATAATAATTAGAATATCGACTATTATGTTAGATATGCTTAGGAAATTTTCAACCCTTAACAATAAATGAATTCTGATTATGTAATATTAACCTTTCACATGCTAAAGGAACAAAAGGCATGGCATAGATCCTAATGACTGATTAGAGAGATAAATTTCAATATTAGGAATATTATTAGATTCATCATACAAAAATTTAATTAATTTACAAATACATTTCGAACTTTATGAACCACATGTCTATATTGAAACATTCAGCCTAAGGAATTTTAACGGCCTTAGTTAGTAGAAGATCAATTGATGTTAGAAGAGAAAGAAAGAAGACTGTAAGAAATTGGACTGCCTGGCTTAAGACATGGACTAATTGTACTTCATGCAAAGAATAGGTACATGACACTTGTAAACAACAAGCTGAATACTAATCATTACTCAACTCAAAAATATACGTTTCAAATCTTAGGGTTCATTGAGACCTACATCCACATCTATAAAATACACCTTTTCTCCTTAACCTTTAGTATATTCATAAAAGTTTTCTCATGTCATCTTTCCCACCCTACACGCATAATATACTCTTGACATAACTCTATTTCCACAATAGCATGACGGCAACTTTATTAAAAGCTTGCCTAGGTAAGTCAAACAACTCAATATCATTTAAACCCATGTATGTCACAAACAATAAGTCACATGAAATATTTTTGTAGCACTCTAGAATTGTAGAACTAGCCACACTTGAGCATTTTATGGAGACCAGCTGACGTTTATTTATAAGACCCATCTGTATTGAATATTTGACCATGCAATAATTGAGCTCTCCATGCGCAAATGTTATCACCATGAATTTACACAAGCACGTATAATTGAATTATACAAGTACATGTTCTTAACTACATTAAACTTCCATAATAATAGAACTAAGAAAGTTTACGCTTTTCATTCTTTAATATATTAGGTCTTATTTTTGTCTCATCTTGAAGCAGTAAAATTATAACAGTCTCACTGTGTAAATTATTCTAGGATATAAGCTGACCTTATAGCCATTATTTTAGACTTGATTTATATAAGGTGTCCATAACTAACTTGTTTTAAAGTAAATAATTTGCAAATTAAATATGTTATCAATTTACAAAAATATGAAAAATACATAATAAGGTTCAAATATTCCAAGTAATATTTATATGATTTAATAGCCTTATCTTGTTTAAGTAATACACGGTTTGATATTAGAAGATTCAAAAATAAGAACTAAAACCTTAGAAATGTAATGATCATTAGTTTTATATCTTCACTTTTTAGGATTCAACAGTTGCTAACTTCTAAGTAATTATAATGCCAATTCCTAGTTAGCATCTACAATAACATCATCTATAGATATGTAAGTAACTAACTGCTCAGTAAATTGGATGAAGACATAAAATCATACATTAAGCATAGGCAGTGTTATCGATCAATTATTTAAATGCAATGCAATAGACAAATGACATCATATGACATTATTCAGTCTATCGTGAGATTAGAGAAATTACACCCATTCTAATATAGGTTGAAGAGTTTCAACGCATATTCAACAAATCACGACTAAACGCAAGCTTGTACAATAAAGACATCAATTTTCCTGTGACTACCTTCAAACCACTGCATTTACTATTGCCGCAACCTCATCTCCTGTCACTTAGTTCATCCAATGATGAAGAAGGAACCATTATGTGCTTCGGCGTTATCCCTTTTGAAGGCATCGATATTTGGTCGGAGAATCCTAATTGTTTTTCCTAATAGGTCGCAATGCATGTTTGATTAAGATTACAAGTCATATGTATAGTTCAGTCCAATTTGAGGTGTTCAATCAATGTTATGCGATACAAATAATTGCAAACCATACCTCTAGACAATAGTATACAATATAGCTAAAAAACATACATACATAAGTAGGTGTGTAAGTAGGTTACTTACAAGTACAACTAAGTATAATTTTAAGTCTCTAAGTACTAAGAAACAATTCTTTAAAGTATAGTTATGTATTGATCCTAAACTTACTTGAACATCCTACTTGCTCATTACGGTACGATTTGTGATGCAATGTTACCGCTCATCCTTATAATATAAATATAATTCTAGTATTCATACAGTTATTATATATAAACTCTATTATGTGATACAAATTATTATTCTCGATTTAAGGTATTACTATACTTAATCATGCTAGTTTTAAGTCTCTTGTGATTATCTTTGCCTTTAGCTAGGTTCTGATTTTAGCTTATGATTTTGTCTCTAATTTAACCTTTGAATCAAGTTCTAATTTAGCCATTAATTACACCTTATTCATAATTCTTAGAAACGCCTCCTAACCTATTCTACAGAGTTTAACTAACTTTAACTTAAGTGAATATAATTTTTTATTTAGGTTCTAATCGATTTCTTAAAGCATTATTACTAACCCTATTTCTGATTTAATTTCTGAATTTACCTCTAATCCAAGGGTACCCCAAATTTTTAGCATAATTCTAGAATTTTATTCACAACTAGAATCATTACGTTACTTGATCCCATAGCACCTCAATTTGATTAAATACATCGTACTTCACCTATTTTAATATTTCACATATTACCTATTTATCAACACTGAACTCATGATAGTCAAATCCAACACTCTCAACATTATGAATATCATCCTTCGACATCATTCAACACTTTACGATATCCAAATACACCCCAAACCAAGATCTAGGCTAATTTTTTTTTTAAAATTAAATATATGTTGTTAAATAGTCATTTTAATGGGATTTTAGGGCCTAAAATTCAATTAAAATTATGGAAAATAGTTTTTATGAAAAAAATTTCATGGCAATTTAATATATATAATAGATGTTTTACGGAAAAATTTTGGAGTTGAAACAATATTGCTAGGGCTTTTGAAAACAAAGCGAAATCAGCTCGGTTTAAGTGATTTGTTAAGGATGATATATTTTGAGACTCAGTTTAAACAAAACAATATTTTTCCTAAAAACTATATGTAAAAATATTATAGAATAAAATTTTTTAGAATTTTCTAAGGAAAATTGACATTCATTCTATTTTTTTGCAAAAATCAGAATAGAAATGAGACTCACCGGAAATTAGCCTTGTCACCACCTTCGGCTACCCTAGGGTTGGTAGCCTACCCAACAAGTGGTTCATTGTTGGATGGTGGCCACAGTTGCATCCCAAGTCTTTGTTTGGTAAGCGTACTCCATTTTAGACTTAATAACACATATTTTTCCTATAATTTGTTTGAAAATTCCCCATAAGTTTCCTTAAACTCTTTGCATTTTTTCTATGCTCTAAAATGACTAAAATAACTCTAAAAGGGCTATCCTAAATTTATAAGGGAGAGAATATCGGTTGGTGATTTTTTTATTGGTGAAGTGGCTTACTTTCCCTTTAATTACATGTCCTTATAACACTTTTTCTTTTTCCCACAACACATCCCAACATACCTCACCATTCTTTAGCAAATTTCAGCATAATCCACCATTTTATTGAATTTTTTTATTAATTTTTCTATATTTATTTAGTATTATTTAATATAAATTGGCTATATTAAGTAATTTCAGGTATTTATAATTACACGTAAATTCATACCTAGTACAAATAAACACTCTTAAATATTATTTAAGTTATTTTATGATTTTTAGTACATATATAACTTATCTTTAATAATTTGTTAATTATTGAAACTTATTTTACGCGTTTCTGATAAATAAAGAATAAAATATATTTATTTTATAAATATAATTTTTAATTATTTTCTCTTAAATTGAACTTGTGAGGTCATTTCTACTAATATCCATATCTCCATTGTAAAATTCGAGCTCGATTGAACAACTTACACCATTACCCTACATATTACGTACCGATTCTAAACCAATTGATTGTAAGTTGATAGCCAATTTTTTTTAGGGTCTCACAATTTCCTTGAATAAGTTATGGAAAGATCTTACCTTTGATAAATAAAACAAACATAAAACAGCAGAACTAGAATTTTAACACATATACATTTCAAGCATATGTTAACTAACACACGCATACACACACATATATTTACATATCCATGTTGTGTACTTCATGTCAAATGGCTTCATTTAAGATGACTAGATCTCATTACATTGGCTGTGTAAAATTGTTACACTTTTATTATAAACATCAGTAGAAGTCAAGACCATAATGAAGAAGAAAACACTCCTGTTTACACATGTACATATATTAACATATGCATGTATTCTTTACACTTAAATTTTATATAACATGTAGACAAATTCAAGATGTAGGGGTAAGCAAAAAAAAAACCCAATAGAATTGAATCAATTCACAAATCGAAAATATGGTTTTTCTTATAATTTAGTTTAGAATATTCCTAACCCGAACCAAACAAAAAATTTATGATTGGTTCAAAAAGATAACTAATACTATTTTATAGAAAAAACATAGTAATATTTTACTTTAACTAAAGAATATCTTTTGTTGTAATATAGCACTTAAAAGGATTTTTTGTTTATATTTATTGAAATGCATATGTATTAAACTTTTAATTACTATAATGTATAAATTACATATATAGTTTGACTTAAAGTTTGAAAATGAAATTAACAATTAATATACATTTGAAAATTTTTAGTCACATGAATACTAATTATATCAACCTTTATTATGATAATATCCATTATTTTTAAATCAATTCAATACTTTTTACATGAAGTTACGTATTTTGCAAATATACTTTTCTAAACTAGAAAATATGATTTGATCCCTAAACAAAACAAAACCAAATCGAAATCTTATCATTTAGAAAAATTTCCAATCTGAACAATACAATTTGGTTCAAAGTTATAAAAAACTAAACAATATTTTTATGGCTTAGTTTGGTTTGAAGGAAAAATCGAACCAAACCAATTTATGCTTAACCCTACCAAGATGTTCATACAAGCTTACATATATACATATAGATATATAGGTATATGCAGGTATAATAACTATATGTGTAAAATATATATATAAACATATTCAAACCGTAGTAATAGCACCTACATTAATAAGGAAATTTATTAGTACATTTTTTGATATATCTACTTGTACAAAAAATGTGGAGGTGATTATATAAAAATACATAATAGTAACCCATTATACTGTACACATATATGACTACATGTTGTAAACCCATCGATTTCATTTTGGGTATATAGAAGAATATAATGTTATAACACATATATGGATCTAATATATATGTGTAGAAATTAAATATATATTTTTTTAGTGTAAGAGTGTAAGGTAGCCTCACAAATAATGAACTTATGTAGGAAAACTTACGTAAATGTGTGTGTATGAATATAGACTTAGTAACGTATTAAGCATAAATCTTAAATTAGTGTAGTTATACCCATATGAGTACATTAAATTTAAATATAAGCATTGCAATCATATAATAAGGACCACATCCTTAATAAATTAAGTTTCATTTATAAAATTAATATATAGCTTCCTTTTATAATAGGTTGTGCTTAGCTTATATAAATTAGTAAACTAAACTAATAGCTATAAGATAAAAGTACTAAGTTCAAGGCATAACGCAATAGGATATATAGGGCAAGGATTTATAAAGTCTAAAATTTTAATTTTTATTTATTCTAGGCGATTCAGATTACGACCTTGGAGACCTTGCTTTGAACATTATTCTTGAGCACTACTACTATTGATTGTGGACACACTTAAATGAATTACCTTCTATCATTACTATGTTGCCTGTGGTTGTAGTGTAGTGTATTAGTTTTTAGCATAATATAAAATTGATAAGTGTTTAGGAGATAATACACGGGTTTATATATGTGTTTGTGTATATGTTTGACTTAGTTGCCTCACTCTTGATATATCTGTATTAAATGGGTTGTTTGACTTACTTGCTTGTGTTGCTTTTTTTTTTTTATTTTTTCTAATGCTTTTGTGATCACCTAGATTAATATGGACCTAATTATACTAGCTTACAATTAAGTGGACATGCATGACATAACTATTAAAGGCTATCATCACTACACATTGGTATGCAGGGGCAATGGGGTGCCCGTATGTGTTTTTTTTTTTTTTTTTTACAAGGGGATATAAAGGGACTATTGTAGGGATTCCATGGGAAGCCCGCTCTAACCACATGTAAACTACTTAATACCAAGAAATGTTGTGCTGTGATCGAAGCCTAACTACGGGAATTCAATGCTTTGGGGTGTAGTTACTACTGGTGCCATATAGTCGAGTCACTCTTAATTTCATGCTATTTTTAAACCTTATACGCATCTTTTGGTACCCAAGATGATATACAATTTTCTTAAAACAATTCAAATAACATTAAGAGAGATATTAGCAGTTAGGGATGTCAATATTTTTGTCTGTATAAGATTGCTATTACTTTCCAACCTATGGTTATAGAGGGGGTAAATTCTTAACCCTAGACGTATATTAATCGTTGTATATGCTGTTGCATTCATACACTTAACTTATTACATTGCACTTAATTGTACGATAATATGTTTTATTTATTGCTTGAAAGCACAGTATGAGAGGAACCTCATTGAGTTATGGTTTGCTCACCTCCTTATAGTTTGTTTATACAAACTTTATTACTTGGTCTACCTTATGTGAGTACCTAATATAAAGCCAAAGCACTAAGGTTTAGGATATTATGAGAAACGTGAGATGATTTTATAAGCTTAATAGACCTTATAGGGTCAAGTGGTTAGCTCTACCAAGACTTTTATGTTACGAATAATAAATGTTATTTCGAGATGTTTACCTTTAAATTCGTTAAATATTTAATTATTAGTTGTCTAGCTATGCGTAGAATTGATAAATCCTATAAGTAACTTGACGTAACAGGTGCCTAGTATGTGCCTTGCAAATCTAATGAGGCGTATGGGTAACATTTCTCGGGTTTCCAAGTACATATAGTAGGCTATCACATCTAGCCAGGCATGACAGTTGACAACTACGACAATCTCTATTAAATAATTGATGGCTTGCGGTGGAGATGGCTATGGAGATTGATATGAATGTAATGAGCCAAAGCTTTATTATTGAATAATATGAGGTAGATAAAGAAAAAAAAAGTGGAAAAAAGATAAAAGATAGTTGAGGTAGGGTAGACTGTAAGGGGTAATTGCCCTTAGGATTTTTAAATTGAGCCTTCTTTAGAGGAGAGAGAGAGAGAGTCTTCTTTAAGGTTTATATATATATCTATATATTATATACACATACATATTTATACATACACACATAATGTATAATCTATTTGCTAATTATAGAGATATATATATTTTCATAGTTTACATATATATATATAGACATTTACATATATATATATTTTAGTGGAGGTATGATGGTTATATTGCTTGAACTTCCTATTCCTTCTACATAGATAATGAAAAGTTCTAAAGTATTGCTATTCTTTCTACAAAGTGAATAGAAAAGGGTTACGAATAAAAATTCCTTACATAAGATCTAAGTAAACAAGGTAATAAAATGTCCGTTTCTCTTACTTTGAAGTAAACGACCCATTAGATAATTAGAAATAGGAATCATAATTTTAGATAATGAAATAATAAAAGCAATATCCATTTTGTTTTCAATTTCTATAATAGGTATCAAATTAATGATGAGAGTTAAATGAATTTCTTTCTTTCTTTTTTTTTTCCTTTACATTGGATTGGAAAGAATTAAAGAAATACTAACTCATTGTAAATATGAAATTTTAGTATCTCCTAGCAGTTGCACTATTTTTTAATAAGGTGGCATAATTGTTGGTCACTATGCTCTTTTTATATATCTTTCTTCATCCGTGGTTTTTAGTTGAGGACCTAATTCTTAAGGCAAACATAGAAGACCTACTAGTTTATATGTTCTTGTTGAAATAGTGTTTTATCCTTAGATGCTTACCTACCTAAATTACAACATGTATATCGAAAAAATTAAGAACTCTACAAGCTTGTTATCGAAGGACTTGTTTGTTTAAACCATCAACTCCTTAAATCTTCACTAATTACAACTAAAGGCTTAAATAATTTTTTTTAATCATTATCAAACCCGATTCATTCCATTTGGAAAATCAATATTCATAACATTAGACTACAATAACCTTGATAAAAGCTTAAATAGATTGAAGAAACAATGGATAAATACATTTTAGCTTTTGGCCTTATAATTCCATTGTAGTCGGTGGAAGAATGTTAAGACAACAAAATAGAGATAATATAATCCTCGCATAGGTCAATAAAAAGGAGAATAAAAAAATGACTTGCATCCACTTTTTATAATAAACCAAGAAAAACTTTTCCAAAACTAAGGGCATATTGCGTATTTCAAAGTTTTCCTAAAATTCTACACTCTTAAGTTGCCTCTTATTTGTCTAAAACCCTAACAATTACCTCTTAAAGACTAAAAAACTCCTCTTATGCATAAAATTAAGAGCCTCTCTCTAAACCCTACCCTAAGAGGCAAACCAAGAAAGATTAAGGTAAAAACCCTAAAGACTTAACTAAAGTAAATTTATATTAAGCTTTCTAGTACTCTAAAAATCATTATTTCTTGTTGATTCTTGCTTAGTCTTAGGTGTTTTCAAGAGGAGATTTATAGTTCTTTTGGTTAACAACCATTCCTAAGTATTTGAGGTATACATCTTCAAGGATTCTTAAGTTATGTTGATTGTTTACTAGAAAAACGAGCTTAAAAGAAGCTAAACTTGGAATAAGATAGGTTTTGATTCTAAGTTTGGAACCATATTGAAGATTTAAGGTCTCTCCAATATGAATTCACCAAGTGTTTGTTGTTTTGACAAGTAAGTGCATTGAATTGCAAATTCAAATCTTGATTCTTGAGTTGAGAAGTGGTTTTTAGGGTTGAAATTGCAGGATTAGTTGAGTTTTTGGTATGTAAAATCATTGGGTTGCCATATATTTAGTCGGGATTAGAAGGTGTACCAGTATTCTGTAGAACAAAAGTAAGGTGTCCAAACGCTAAGGCATTATGAGGTAAGTGGCCAAAGCTTAATGTTTGGATGCCAATCTCCATAGCATATGGACTCCATGCCTTGTTTAAGCTATTTTGCTTTTCAAGTTGGTTTTTGATAAAAATTTAGCTCAACCAATTCCTTGTCTAGCATTTCCACTTCAAAAAGTTCCGATCTTAAATTAAGAATCTAAAGTTTCAAAAACGATTTCAAGTGATTCCTTAGCTAGCTTAGGAGATGTAATTTAATGAGATGAGGACATTGTTTGAGAAGTATGATTGGAAGATAAGGATTTAAGCTAATTACTTTGCCTTTGGGTCAGGTTTTGGACTCTTTTACTCTAGCTTTCTCTTGCTAAGATCGTTTACTTTTTTGAGGATTCAGGTACGTGGTATTAGATGGTTGCTTGTACTAGTTATGACTTAGAATACAACTAAACTAACTTAAATTCGGCCTAATTGATCTAATTTGCTAGTTGTGCTTGAACAGCTCGCTTTAGGAGCTCGTAGTGGCAAATCCCTAAAGGAGCAATTATTGATCACATGTGAGGATTTCCTAGTGGACTTTCATGTGAGACGATGCAATTAGAATTGTAGGATTTGTGGACTCTAGATTTAAACGTAAAAGATATAAAGGACAACTTATATGTATATCTACCTATGTATGTAGAAAAGACTAAGGTGTGGCGGAGTCATGAGTATTTCTTTGATGTTTGTGGACTTAAACTAAAGATAACTAATTGATTGATTGTCTACTCTTGATATATTTGCATTGCATGTATGTGTATGCTTTGGTATGGCATCTTCATGTATTTATGCACCCGTATTGAGCTTCGGCTCATTTTTTATTCTTTTTCAAGCACATGAATTGGTGAGTATCTTATTTATGAGGACTCATTTGTGGATGACATTCAAGAGGAGAAAGGTATTGAGTATTTATACTTTTATGATGATTAGAGTTGAGATGATTTATGTTTTGTTAAAGTTAAGTTATGTTTAGGAGAACCATGTTGCTTTTTGAGGAGATAGACTCCCTTCTTGCTTTGTGGTTGCATGTTGCCTTGTGGAGATTATAGACTCTTAGATTTACTTTTCGTGATTACTTATGGATTGTGAGTTGGTAAACTCTTTGGAATATTGTGTTAGTTTGATTTCAAGATTATGATGATTTGAGTGGATGATGTTTCCCACTCCTTTTTGAGAATCTTTTATGTATGTGGTTTTAGAAGCTTTAACATATTTCTGGTTAGCGGGAATATGTGGTAGGTTGTATGCCAAAATAGGCTCTTAGGCCTTACACTCTTCCTCTTATAGATTTTAAACAATAATTTTCTACGATATCATTTTGTAATGATAAAAAAATATTTTTACTAATAATTATTGAAAAGAAATTTAAATTTGTTTCACATTAGCAAGCAGTATTTATACCTAAACTCATTTTATTTACTGAATAAGTTTTTCACAAATTCCAGTTCATGCTATTGAGTCGAAACTCTTAGTTGAAATTACCTTCACTAAAAGAACCTAGAAGATCATCATTGCCTCGTGTATGTTGGAGCCAACCATGTGTATGAAGTGAAGCATATGAGCTACTATCAATTGTAGTAGTAGCGCCATTACTACTATCATTACCATGGTCACGAAATCACTTGAACAATTCAAACCCATTTTCATTCCAACATCCTAGGGACTTATTGCGCTTTAATGGTGGATTCACAGTAGTTGAAGCCAACCCCAAGGTGATATTGGTTGACAATGAGGAGGTTGGAGGGGCTAAATTTGAAATAAGGAAGTTGTTGGGTATACTCTGACCATTGGAGATTAAGGAGGCTCTAATGTATGCAAGTTCATTAGCTTCTATGTGGTCCCCTTCATTGATTTCATTTGGTTATGATGAGGCATTTTTCTTACATATTTGGTAAAGCACCCAATCATCTAACTAAAGAAAGAGATAAAAAGAAAACAAAATGAATATAATCAAACCAAAATCTTTTAGATAAAACAAATATGGAAAAAGAAAAAAGATTAAATTACATCCACACCTATTAAAAACTATCAAAATTATGGAAAGATCTTAATTGCAACAGTCAGACCACTTTAAAGATTTTTAGACCAGAAAATTTTCATTAAATATAAAAGTAAATCAGTCTTTTATGTAAAAATATACATCTTTTGTTTTTGTTAGGCCGATTATATTTTTCACCTAATTTAAGAATTTTCTCCATATAGTTTACATTTTATTAGCAATTAGGGTCAAGTTGGGCAATAAATAAATTAAGTTAAAAAGATTATTACAATTATATACTAACATAAAAGGTTTTTTTAGCAATAACATAAAAGATTGATTTGCTATTCAGTAGGATGAAAAATCCTTTAAACTCAAAATTTTTAGGATATATGCGCTGCATTTTAAAAATTCGAATCTTTCCATAATTTTATTAGTTCCAGTTTAATTCACCCAAAAATAAATAAAAACATTGTTGTCCCGTGAAGTGAATATGTGATTTGGAGAGTTTAATTAGACCAAAGCAACAGTGTAATTAATTTTTTCCCTAGATGCAATGAATATACTATTTTTGATATTTAAGTAATATAGTTGAATAATAAATATATCAATAATGTTACCCACCTTTTATTAAGATCAGTGTTAAACATAGTATTTATAGTAAATAACTAAGCGGTCTAGGTAAAATAAATAGACATTTAACTTGTGAAGGGACATAAAAGATTATGCATTTACACAATAGTAAATCTTCAAACAAGCACTTTCAAGCAATAAAAAACATGTATTGATTTTCACCTTCATGTTAGGGAAGCCGTGGAAATTGTTGTAAAAACTATACCACATGTCAAATTCTAACTTATATTTATCAATTACTAAATATTCTAAGCAGCATGTCACTTTGGTTAGCACCTTTTCTAAAATTTATGGACAATGATATAATTTAGAGATAGATAAACTTTTTAAAATTAATGAAGTTGAATATACGCTTTGAACTTCTCATACAATAAAAAGAACACGAGATATTAGGCGTAAATGGTCATTTATTTGTAAAGATCATATAAAAACAAAAAAAGTCAAATGATCTTTTCTTTTCAACATCTACATTAGGAGGCTTTGAATTTGAACTACTTTTATCTACTAGTTGAATTTTCGGTTTTTATTTTAAATTTGATTTCTCACTTTTCGATTAATACTAAACCTTAACTTATTCAATATTAATCATCGACTAAAGAAATTAAAAGATTTCAGTTTTTTATTTTAAATTTTTTTTTGTGTTGCCACCTGACCGAAATCGAAAAAAAGAAAAAAAACTGTAATCAATTGGGTGGATTGATTGCGATTTGATTATTAATCTTCAATTTCAACTTGAATGAAAAATCAGAAGATTCTGAATTCGGGGAATAAAATATTAAACCCTAATGGGTACTACTATCTATTTACCGAAATTAGGTTTATTTTTTCAAATTATCCTTTTCTTTATATTTTTTAAGAAAAGAAAATAAAAACAAAAAAAATAAAAAATAATTAAATAAATAAAGCCTAAGTTTCTACAGATTTTATAGTCACCCCGAAGATGCCTAAGTACCCACTAATCGAGATTAGACGACCGTAGTTCTTTTTAAAAAACTTTATTGTATTGATTGATTTTAATTTTAAAAACTTGACCGAGTTTATGTCATTACCGATTCAGTTTATTCAAATAAAAACTAAAGGTCCTAATTCTCAAGTGTTAAAGAAAAACTCTCTAAAACGTCCCATTTTTTTTAAGGGTCTTTTATTAATTTTTATTTTAAAAAATTAATTTTCTATGTGAGAAATCTTAATAATCTTAATGCTAAAAAACACCTAAGCTAAAAAACAAAATAGTTTTCTCTAGGAAGAAACCCTAAAAACCTAGTCTAAAAAAAATCCTAAGCTAATATATACAACGATCTACTAAAATAAAATAATTTCATATAATACACTTATATAAGAACTAATACTAAAACTTCTAAACTAACATGTATATACATATTATATATTATGTCAACTAATAAAATATAATTAATATAATAATGTATATAAAAACTATTCTTAATAATCCCTTACCTAATATCNATAGTATTTATAGTAAATAACTAAGCGGTCTAGGTAAAATAAATAGACATTTAACTTGTGAAGGGACATAAAAGATTATGCATTTACACAATAGTAAATCTTCAAACAAGCACTTTCAAGCAATAAAAAACATGTATTGATTTTCACCTTCATGTTAGGGAAGCCGTGGAAATTGTTGTAAAAACTATACCACATGTCAAATTCTAACTTATATTTATCAATTACTAAATATTCTAAGCAGCATGTCACTTTGGTTAGCACCTTTTCTAAAATTTATGGACAATGATATAATTTAGAGATAGATAAACTTTTTAAAATTAATGAAGTTGAATATACGCTTTGAACTTCTCATACAATAAAAAGAACACGAGATATTAGGCGTAAATGGTCATTTATTTGTAAAGATCATATAAAAACAAAAAAAGTCAAATGATCTTTTCTTTTCAACATCTACATTAGGAGGCTTTGAATTTGAACTACTTTTATCTACTAGTTGAATTTTCGGTTTTTATTTTAAATTTGATTTCTCACTTTTCGATTAATACTAAACCTTAACTTATTCAATATTAATCATCGACTAAAGAAATTAAAAGATTTCAGTTTTTTATTTTAAATTTTTTTTTGTGTTGCCACCTGACCGAAATCGAAAAAAAGAAAAAAAACTGTAATCAATTGGGTGGATTGATTGCGATTTGATTATTAATCTTCAATTTCAACTTGAATGAAAAATCAGAAGATTCTGAATTCGGGGAATAAAATATTAAACCCTAATGGGTACTACTATCTATTTACCGAAATTAGGTTTATTTTTTCAAATTATCCTTTTCTTTATATTTTTTAAGAAAAGAAAATAAAAACAAAAAAAATAAAAAATAATTAAATAAATAAAGCCTAAGTTTCTACAGATTTTATAGTCACCCCGAAGATGCCTAAGTACCCACTAATCGAGATTAGACGACCGTAGTTCTTTTTAAAAAACTTTATTGTATTGATTGATTTTAATTTTAAAAACTTGACCGAGTTTATGTCATTACCGATTCAGTTTATTCAAATAAAAACTAAAGGTCCTAATTCTCAAGTGTTAAAGAAAAACTCTCTAAAACGTCCCATTTTTTTTAAGGGTCTTTTATTAATTTTTATTTTAAAAAATTAATTTTCTATGTGAGAAATCTTAATAATCTTAATGCTAAAAAACACCTAAGCTAAAAAACAAAATAGTTTTCTCTAGGAAGAAACCCTAAAAACCTAGTCTAAAAAAAATCCTAAGCTAATATATACAACGATCTACTAAAATAAAATAATTTCATATAATACACTTATATAAGAACTAATACTAAAACTTCTAAACTAACATATTCATATATTATATATCATGTTAATTAATAGATAATAATAATATAATAATGTATATATATAATAAAAACTAATCTTAACAATCTTTAAACTAAAATATATATATATCCCGTTATATTTATATTACTACTTATTAAAAAAACATTCTCTTAAATCAATATAATATAACTAATGCAAAGAAAACAACCTAAATTATTATTTATATAAACTATGTTAAATCACTTAAGGTTCTAATAAAATAACAATATGATATAATATAAGAAAATAATAAAAAAAATTTGAAAGAACAAAAAATAGTTGAACCTGAGCTTGCCGTCCACTGCAATGATGTTCATCGGATCAGTGGATGTGTGACTCTGCGTTTGGTCGGTGCGGTTGAGCTTGTTATCTTGTTGACCGTACGAGTGCAGTGGGTGTAGTTTGCTGTTCGGTGGAGTATCGAAACGATGTGGTGTGCTCGTTGTGACGGCATGGTGCAGTATGTGGCTGATCGACGGAGTTTGCTTCGCTGCTGCTGTTTGGTGTGGAGGAAGTTGCTATTGGTGGAGGATTCGGACGAAAGGGGCCATCCAGAAGCTGTTGTGAGCGTTCAGTTAGGTGCTAATGTGGGCGTACGATTTTTGATTAGTGAGGCGAGTAACAAATTAGACTTCGGCTATGTTGCTTGCGTGGCTGAAACTTGTACGGTTCAGAGTGTGGTCAGCGGATGGCATGTGTGAAGAATTGTATATGTAGTATTGCTGTTGTGTGATCAGCATGGGTGTGGAGTGAGCTGATTAGAAGTGTGCGGCTTGATGGTCGTCAGGCAGTCGATGCTACTGATTAGGTGGAAGGTATGTACTGATCGTGAATCAGGTGTAAGAGCTTTTGTTGTACTGGACTGTGTAATTAGCAGTATTCGGGTGCTCAAGGGATATGCTTAGATGTGGCCGACTGCTATTGTTGGGTTAGTTCCACGGATGGTCTACAATGGTGGTGACTTCAAAGTGTGTGAGTTGTTGTAGCTTATCGGAGTGCCTTGCTGTGTATTTAAGCTGTAGTCATGTGGCTTTTGGCTAAGGATTGTGTTGAACGGGGACATGTTGTTGTGTATTGACTGTATAGGCAGTGGTGTTTCGGGGATATATGTGTGTGAGATTGGGGCTTGATGATGCTGACGTGTCCGCGTGTATTGAAGAGGATGGGCATTGGACATGTAGGCAATGACCTTGATTGTGTGAAAGTGGACTGCAGCTCTTTTTCTTTCTTTTCGAATGTGTGTGTGTAATTTGTGTCCTCGCTTTATACTGCGCCATCCATATTTATAAACTCTAAAACAAATCGCATCGAATTAAATCTTTTATATTGATTCGAATTTGATTTAATAAAAATTAAATTAGATCCGAATCATTTATATCAATTCAAATCCAATTTAATAAAAATCAAACTAAATTTAAATTTTTTATGTGATTTAAATCCGATCAAATTATATTCAAAAGATTTGATTAAATATTAATCCTGTACACCCAACTTGCTTTTTGTAAAAATGAAAAAGATAGAAAAATAAAAAGCATATAAGTGCTTAGTGAGATTCAACCCCATGACTTTAAACTAAAACAATATCAATACTCCAATACTTATCCACTATACCATTGACCTATATTTTAACATTTAATACAATTAAATTGTACTTAAACTACGTGACTCTTTAAAGCTATTTGAATCGGACCAAAAATAAAAATCTAAAAATCTTTATAATTTTTTTCCTTTTTCATTTTTCTGGTATTTTCATCACATTTCAAAATTTTTATTATTTTTTATTTTAGAATTAGGACCCTAAAACAAAACTTAGAATTACAAGGGGTAAAAATTAGGTGTTTATAGTACTCATGCATAATCTAATTGGTTTTGATCCCTTTTAAAGGCTTTCCACTGTAGAAAATAAGTACCTTCTTCACGCTAACTTTTTTCCATTAAAAGTGAATATCAGCTTATTTGTTCCTATAGCTTTCCAATACCTTGAAATGGTGGCTCTATTTGGTCGTGTCCTGTTTAGATATTTGTGATCTCTATAGTTAAAGAAATACCATTCTTGCTCACCAAATGTAGCCTTACCTATATACATATAAAATTTTAACTATGTCGAACATGGAATAATTAGATAGAGAATGTGAAATCAGAATTTAGTGTTACGTCTTGAAAAGATGAAGTCGTAAAAATTTCGTCATGTGAGCCCTCTTAAAATAGAAATTGTCCGAAATTGTCCTCACTGATGGTATCTTGGACTTAGTTCATATCAAACGTACTCAACTTTACCCCTTTAAAGCGTCCAATTCGATACACATTTGATATAAACCTATAGAGTAATCCTTTGAAATAATTTATAATAATAAACTTGTAATTTGACCTTATAAAAGAGTAGTAGTAAATCCCACAAGTACCTATTATTTCACATACAAACAAAAATATTGAAAACTACCAAGACCTTTGAAGAGTCTTATATAGTTTTTCTTAAAAGATAAAAAGTTAATACTAAAGGCAATAACCAACTATTTCTTGTTATACCTTACTCCCCATCCCAGTTTACTAGTGTTTTGGTGTTAGGTAGACAATTTATAATTCATTTGAGACCTGTAAAATAAACTATAGAGGAATGAGTGACAACTTGCTTAATAAGTGGGTAGAGACAGAAATATACACTTAACACATCACAAGTAGGGTTTTCAACCAAGTTAGTTAGATGCAATACATGTACAGGCAAATGCTATCGTACGATGTTATTCGGTCTGTTGTGAGATTAGAGAAATTACGTTCGCTCTAATTCAGGTTGAGGAGATTGACGTCACACACTCACGGATCGAAACCAAATCGAGGCTTGTGCAATGGAAAACACCTTCCTCCCATGAATACCTTCGAACTACGGCCCGCAACCTTGTCGCAACCTTGTCGCAACCTCTTCTCTTGTTACTTAATTCGGCTAAGGGTGGGGAAATGACCATTTCAACTATCCTCATTGAAGAGAGTCTATGTTTGGCCAGAGAATCATAGTTGTTACCCTTAGTGGGTTGTGATGCATATCGAATTACATGTCAAGCTAAGTTTGAGTTAATTCACCTTTTTAGGATGATCAACCAAGTTAAAAAATTCAAACATAATAATATTCACAGAACAACCATATCATGGAGTTCAGCTTTTATTACATCAAATCAAAACCTAACTACAAACGCTGTATACACATAAATAGCTAACTACAAACACATAAATAACTAACTACAATCACAAGTCAATACATACCAAAGTCTCCAAATATTCTAAAATGATATCTCAAAATACTGTAAAACATTGATTACACTTACTTATCTTGATGCTCACTTTGGAAAACTCGCATCATGAAAGGTTTGACTACTAGGAGGCCCCATATATATAAAACCTAAATTCAATTTTCATAATAATTACAAAAATATTATAGTTTTATCTAAAATGATTATATATATATATATATGTGTGTGTGTGTGTATAAAGTATATTATCATAACAATATATAGTTTTATTACGTTAAATATATATTGAGTTAAGTTATTAATTATTAATAATATACATAATTATATTATTACGTATAATATATTGTTTTGATCGTAACAAAACATACTTTTAATTGGTTAAATCACATTTTAATTCTGGTAAGATTATTGTAATACATATATTCTAGTAATACTATAAAGTTATAGGTTATATTACATAAGATTGTTCGATTTAAATAGAATAAGTGTCGTTGGGTTTGTATAAACCTAACGACACGTATTACATGTTTTGTTTCTATATATGACTTTTAACGAATAATTTGAGTTTTTAACTTAGTTATATGTATCTAATCAAATATTATCTTACCATACGTAATTTATGTTATTAAACCATATTTCACCTAATTTGTCAACATAACTCATGATATAAATATTATCTAATCCTAATACCTCTATAACGTATCCCGATTATTAAAATATTATTAGACATATTAAAAATATGATTTTTATCCAATCTAACTAGTACACATATAGATAGTTTTTATTCAACTATTTATCACATTTTAATCTATTATTATTAAAAATGAGTCTTGGTTTATAATTTAAGTTATTTTAGTACGTAAATTCGTAATAAATAGCTTAGGTTACTAAATAATTCCCTGAAAATTTCTATAGACTCCTAAAAATATGGGGAACTCAGCTAGCACTTGGTTTCAAAGTTTTCGATCTATTACCTATATATTCATATTTATGATTTTACCTTTGAATTATCCTAAATTACCCAATTATAATCCTTTTTGCACCAAATTGATTTCAACCTATCCCAACATTATTATTATTCACTAAAAATTAGCATATTTCCATTTCATCATTTAATGTTATAATTTCCTATTTATTTCACAATTTCAACCTATTTTTAAGTTATTTCTAGGCCAAAAAATGCAATAAATATTAAAAATATTCAAATCATAATTTGGGCTACATAGAAATTACATATATATCATAAACATCCTGCACAAAAATTTTGAGCTAGAAACTACACATTTAGTATATTTATTTTGAATTTCAAATTTCGGGTAAACTGTACATTTGTTAAGTAAGTACATTAAATATTTCTAATTTTGTCAAAATAAATTTATGAAATGAAAGTACATCTAAAATAACTTAGGAGTTAATTTTTTGATATTTTTCTTAATTAATTTAATAACTTTTCGAAAATAGAGAAAAACAGGATAGAAACTCGGAACCCAAATTCATTGGAGCTCCAGCCACCATTAGTTGGAGAGAGGTTGTCAGACGGCCAAGACGCGACGTAGACTAGTGGTGGCCGGTCAGGTTATACAGCAAACTCTCATTTGGTTCGATTTCTAGCTTAGCTTGGTAATTTCCTTATTTTTCTTATTTTATTTTCTAATTTTTATTAATTTTTCTAGAAATCTCCTAAGTGTCTAAAGTGTATAATCTGGTCGTAGGAGTCCTATTTATAGTAGTTTAGGTCTGTTGAGTTTTTCCTTAGCCATTAAGTAATTTTTTTATTTATTTATTCTTTTAAGGAATTTACATGTGTAATGTGTCAATTTTTTATTTATTTACTTTTGATGCAGCTAGTTATTCTTTTTAAGCTGCTCCACATTTAATCCAATCATATTTCAGGTCTTTTTTTATTTTTTATAATTTTTAGACAATATTTTAGGGTATTTTGGTATTTTATATTAGTATTTATATACGTAATGAGTAATTATATGCGTGTAATCATATTTCTAGCATATCTTTTATTTTTAAGATACTTTTCCTACTTAATTTTGCAATTTTATTACTTATTATGTATAATTATATAATTTTAGGTTAATTTACGGGTATATTTATTATATATACCGAGTATACTTATAAAAATACGTGTCTACTCACATGGTATATTATGCTATATTATTTTCTTTTATTGCTTAATTAACTTATTTCTAAGTTCTCGTCGTATTTTGAGCTTGGTTTTAGAGGTTTGGATTATTTTTATACTATATTAAGTAATTATACTTTTAGGGGCAAAATTGAAATTTTGGGTAATTATTTTCAAAATCTAACTTCACAAAATGACTTTAACTAAATTTTTTGTCTTAATCGTAAAGTTTGAATTCTATCAAATAACTTTTTTCGAAAACTTTAAATTTAGGTACGATTACCCTAAGCTTGACTTTAAGGTCTCATATAGAGCAAATTCTCACTATCTTGATTATATTCTGGATATTTTATTATATTTTTTACTTCTAAGCGTACAAGTATTCCTCAATTAGGGTTATCATGTTTTTCGTAAGGTTTGAATCTACTCAATTTACTTTCTAGAATGCCCTGAATCAATTATCAATCTTAATCATAAAAGGATAGGTCTTTATCCTAATACTCAAATATTCATGTTCTGATTACTGATTTATGAGATATTACATATAGCATGAGTTAGCTATAGCATTACTTGGAAGTTCCCATGGATCAAATTTGTATAGACCGATATCAGTGATAATGGAAACTATTAGAGGAGAAGAATTTGCCTTCTTTTTAAGGTAGTGAACAACTAGCTCTTCATTTTTGGTGGAATTGAAATCTTGGTATTAGATGAGGATGATGTAGTATCAATGATGAAGTTGTGATCTCCATTAATATAGTAATTTAAGGAAAAGATGGACTTTGAATAAGTCGATTAACTAAGTGAGAATTCAAATAGAATAAATTTTAAAAGTGTATTCATAAGGTATGTATTCATTAGGGAGAAAACGAGAAAAATAGATTGCGGTTGGAAAAATGCATGGGTATTGATGTTGTCACAAACATTGGTTGTTAGGTACTGACTTTTTGAAGTAACAAATGGGGTTATTCATCATGAGACAAGTGTCATCCTTAGATTAAGGAAGGTTGACAAGTGTTAAATTAATGTTTTGTATCATATGAAAACATAAAGCAATATAATTGAACCTGAAATAAGGATGAGCAAGTTTAGAGTTCGGAACTACCTTAAGTATGTTGATGTCACACTTTTCCTATGTGAACACCAAAGCGGCAATCAACATCATTCCAAAAACACTTTGAAGATGGGCGAAGCAAGGGTTGGGGAACATTACACACACACGCACACATACATACACACAACACTAAGGTGTCATAAATAATCTATAAAAGTAAACCTTAACAAGTAACCATGGAGAACTATAGGAACTTGAAATTTTTTAGACTCTATATGATTGGATACGTTTTAAAGTAAGCATTTGGTGTCATGAAATGGATTACAATTTCAAACTTTTGCAACCTATAATCATAGGATAAAGAGTACAAATCGTGACCTCCTATTTAGTTCAGATCTTACTTGAAATTTGTATTTTTCATTTTATAACTTCCAAATTCAAGGATATCTCATAATTTTTTAATATGCATGAGGTATGATAGACTCAATCTTTATAGCATCACCGTTAAGTATAGTTAAAATTTGATATGAGAGGACTAATAGTAGTAATACTAGAGTTATTATATCATGCTTGTTCTCTTACTTAATGGATTGCTCTAGTTGTCGTGGTACAAAATGATTTAGTAGTGTTAAATGTCATGTGAAGGTCTAGTGGTAGTGAGAGGAATTGAGTCTAGAAACTTATTTATATTATAAGGGACTACTATTTTGTAGTGGTTCTATTAGGAAAGTTGATCCTAAGTAGATCATCATGATACCTTTTTTGGTATAATATCAAAACCACTAGTTGAAGTTTATGCATTTTTTCAATTTTAAACATTAAGTTTAAAATTGTTAAATATTATATTCCATCAAACTTTTACTTATCAAATGTGACACCAAAGGTTTTTTGTTGCTAAGTTTTGCACGTAATTGAATTGTCAAATTACTACCTTTAGCACCCAAAGTTTGATTTTGCCATTCTTGTGTTCCTTGATTTTTCACTAATGTCTTGCATTACTAAGTTAAGTAGGTTGCGGATATAAAATTAGTATAGTTGTGGATAAGAATGTAAGATCTTTATACAAGTGCTTAAAAAATTTGTGCCCTAAAAGACGAATTAAAGTTTCATTTACAGAGTAAGGAGCATCCAAGAATTCTTATGGGTCTATTGACAGTTAGTTGATGAAGTAAGAGCAATGAGTTTGGGATGCCTATGAATAGCACATGTTAGGCCCCTTGTCGTAAGTATGGGATAAAGCACTTTAATGAGGACTTTGGTCATTATGTTAAAATGGCCTGTTGAGTTTCTCATTTAAAGAAGTCAACAAGCAATGTAAAACATGTGTATATTCGTCATTCACATGCATATAGGGGTTGTAAAGTTGAACCTAAAACATATTCGATTTTAATTTCATTCTAAACAAGTTAGTCCTGTCATGTCCACTACAAGTTTTGTCTCCATAAATTATATTTCTATTTGTGTAGTGGGGTTATTACACTTAGCTAATTACGTACAACAGGCATATCAATTGACCTAGAGGACGTCTTGAACTGATGACATGTAAAGGGATATTGTTAGGAAGAGGCATGGGAGGAAGAATGGGCAAACTCAGTATCCCAAGTGAGTACGTATGACAGTGGATTAAACTTGGTGTTCTTAGATTGTTTTTGGATTGTTCTTGATAAATTGTTTATTTGATCTTTTATAAAGTAAGTTTTAGTATTTGTCTTAAACTTTTGTAATGCTCTGAATGAATCAAATGAGAAGAGAAGCCTCTTATTTATAGAGTTTGGAGATCAATCTCATTTGATGGCTCCAGGACAAATGACTAAGATTAAGTTTTATCATGAAACCTTATCCTTTCCTTTAGTTTTCATAGGCTTGGATATGGGTTGAATATACTTAAGGTTTATATCAATTAAAGAAAGCCCTTCATCATTATAATTAAGCCTAAAGATCAACTGAGCTACCTTGAGGCCTAATAAGGCTAAATGATGCTCGAATGAGCTTAAAAAGGCTGTTTTCAAGTGTACTTTTTACACAAGATAACCAAATAAGGTTAGGAGTGAAAAATCCAATCTAACATCTCGTTTAGAGCTTACTAAACCAGATCTCGTTAAGGCATTCCTAAATGGACCAGATTTCCTATGCTTTATTATTAGCCCAAGATATCGGCTCATGATATTAAATGGGGTTAAAAATTCAATTACCAAAATAGCCTCCTCTGCATTATTCTAACTCTATCCCCATATTGTATCAAACATTTACAAAACTAACTAATATGGACCGAGTCCTTGAATGTGCACTCATAAAAGTCTAACCAATAGTATCATATTCAACACTAATGGACAATATTTTCCAAATGTAAATAGCAAGTTACGTGTCAACCTATTTGTGGTTGGACTTTTATATTCCTCTCATTAAAGCAATTTGTGTCCATACATACACTCCTAAAACTTGTATAGGTATAAAATATTGTAACAATAGTATTATACATTTGTATTTAAGTGAAATAGCTACACAAGCAAACTATAGTATGGTAGAACTAATGTGATATATTTGATAAGACAACATAGGAAGTTAAAAGAAAAAGACATAGCTATGGAACAAAAGGACAAAGATAAGATCTTTCCTATAGTAGTTTTGTGAAAACTGCAAATATATCACTAATATTATTGCTCATGGATAAATTCTAAATTTTTAAAGTGTGTTTTCAACTTTTTTGAAATAAATTTTTCAAATGCTTAAAATGAAAGTAGAAAAAAAAAAATCTTTTGAAGGTGCAAATAGATCCTAGGCAATTGTAATCACAAATGTCCCCATCTCTATTTAGTGTCCTTTTAGTAATGGCTTGGGGCTATGTGTGTATTTATGAAACTTATCAAAAGTTGAAAGAAAAAGATTCAATTATACTAATATGTTGTGTGGATCGATGAGTGGCATGCAAGTACTGATGATATTAAAACACTTGAAAATGAATAAATGTAGTTTTTGAAAAAAATACTAATTATATATCCACACATTAAAACTTTATTGATATTTATACATTATTTATTGATCTATGTAACAAATTAATACTATTGAATACTTTCTCCCAAAAGTGAAGTCACGACTTGGAATTTTGAAGATGGGATTATATTCATAATTGTCGTAATATTTTTTCTGTATTAACTATGCAAAAAGCTGATAAGAATGGATTAAGAAGCTTAATTCTCCATCACAACACTAGTGAGTTTGAGTATTAGATACATTATATTAATTAAAACATGAAATTCCAAAAGTCTTACTGAAAAAATTGTAAAAAAAAAGAAATTCCCAAAGTCAATTATTATCTTCTTACATTAAGCAACGAGTAATTAGTAATAAAGCAAAATTTCTCTCATTACAAGCTACTATGAGGTAGGAGTAAAAATGTACATCTTGCAAGCATGAGGAGTAACATTTGCAGTCAAACGAAACGCTTACTCCTTGATACCAAAATATGCTGCCAAAGAATGACCCCAAAAAAGAAAAAAAAAAATCATTCATCAATAGTAACTTAATAAAAAGAAATGTGGGAGGAAAAATCAATTGCTTAGAAAAGTAGTAATTCATAGAGTTTGCCTAGATTAGGATTTGGATTTATTGGTGCCATTTTTTAAGGTTGTTATATGGTAAAACAAGTTGGTTTTAGGTTTAATTTTATAAGTGCAATTGAGATGAAGTAGACCATATAATAAAATAGAATGTTGGATAATGGTATAAGAATCAAAACTCAAGATGTCCTATTCTCATATTATATCAATTTTAGTTAAATTATTTAATTTAAAAGTTTAAACTTATAAATATAGAATAAGTTTTATATTTATTACATAATATTTTCTGATCTCATCTGTCACTTCGTTTAACTTCTTTAGTAAGATCTAAGCACCCCCAATTGCTCCTTTGAAATTAGGTAATCTAAAACATCTTAGGTTTCTCTTCCAATTCCAAACAAAATTTTCATGGAACCTACTCAAAATGCCACATGCATGCATCTATTTAGTCTTGAACTTGTTAAATGCGTATATGCTAAAGCATCTTATCCATAAGTTTTAAGTTTTGAAATCGGTGGGACTTTATGTTTTACCATTTACATGGAAAATGTTGTCCCCGATGTATAAACATTAGTTCTTCTTTCTTGTTCGTCAAATATACAGGTGAAAGAGTAAATAAAAATAAAGGGAATATACTTTTTGAGTACTAGTTCAATACTTGCCACACATCTCTAACTATCATAGGGCTATTGGGAGGGAGTCCAATTTCTCTCCGCCCAACTGATATCGGTGCTATATGTCCACTTCTATTCCACAAAACCACAACAAGACGTTTCCTTGACAATGGTCCTGCCCACACCTGCAATAAGACCCGTAATGGAAAGCATCTCAATAGTTCTTACCAAAATATTAATCCATCTTTTGAACTTTCAAAAAAGTTGATCATGACTAATCTAACATTTCAGATTCTCAAGCTATGTATAGAAAAACCGAAGGTGTACTTCTAGTCCAGCTCGGGAACGTATTTTTCTTGCTTGAACACCAAGTGGATCCTGATTGACATCAATCGCCTCTTTGTTTCCAAGTGTCCTAAGAGTTTCACGATTGGCTATCCGGACATCGCATCTAATGAGCAGAGGAGCCTGTTGGAGATATTCATTCCTCAGTAACTCTTAATGTGAATGAGTGATGGAATGTAGAAGTAAAAACAAAAACCCACTTTCATGATAACCCAAATACTAAAATGAGATCGGTATCCCCTTAGACTCATCCTTCCATTGCCAACTTCTAACATATCAGGATCTACAAATGTCGATACTTCAAGTAAATATAGCAAGAATGCGCATCTTCACGATCAAAAGTTGTATCATTATCAAATATTATCGTAGTAATCTCAAGGTGCTATACTTATCAATATTTTCTAGGAAATGCTACAAAAGTTCGAAAAATATTTTCCACTAAACTATCATACTGATCTAACTTACCATTCCACCTTCTTGGTCCTGCATATCTTCCCCATATATTATTGGCATCAGCAATTGATGTGATGCTGCAACGATGCAAAGATAAATTATCTCAACTCACCGAAAGCTAAATATCTTGAAATTAGTCCAAAGCATCTATAACAAGTGAAAGAATGGGAAACCTAACCTAGTTGTCTTTGATGTCTCCTGTAGTCCTCTAAGAGTTGCCATATCGACTTACCCATCGTGCTGGATACTCTTCTCCCCTGTAGAAGGTTTAACATTGTATGGACATAAAAGCTTGCATACATAGTCCTTTGAACATTATAATGATAAAACTTGGTCTAATTCATACTTAGAAGGAATCTACATAAGAGAAACATGCCAAAAGAAAGGTGTACCCGAGAACTATTAGTTGGTTGCGGATAAATTCCCTAAACTCTCGAAATGTATCTCCATCTTCATAACGTTTGAAAAGATACATTTACCTTGCCAACCGTAGCAGAGGCTACCAAAACCATTGCTAGAAGACAAATAAAGAACGATGTTTTTGAACCTTATATAGTAGTTAGAGTGATCGTACATACTTTCAGAAGCTATGGTTAGTTAAAGGCAGGTTATAGGAGTTTATGAGGGTCTATCCACACTCGAACAATAGTTCTTTTGATCTATTCGTAGTTTTCCTCTATTTTAATCAAATATTAGAGGATTACAAGGCTAATAAGAATTACCATTCACAAAGAGAATATACGATGGGCCGCCTAGCTTTAAGCAGTGCAAAGCTCATTTTCAAATACCTATTAGAAAAAAAGAATATCATCCATTTGAGAAAAGTAGAAGAAAACACCATCTTTTATCTCTGCTTCATAGACCTCAACAATTAGAAATAGACATAATAAGATTGTTCGACCATGTGGTAGACATATTGATGCTACAAGTTATGAAAGCATATACTATCATGGCATATGTTTGGTTAGTGTAGATAATGAACCTTTTTTGAGGCTTAGAACCACCATTGTAGCAGTTATCGTACTTTAAGTAATCTACCCCTTACAACCCGAATTCTCCATGTTACTTGCATCTTCTTAGCTTTGGTCTGAAGACTTTAGGAGGTGAAACAAGAGGATACAAAGCCATTCAGCAAAAGTTCTAGCATCTTGATCTTCATGACCTAGAGACCCCGACATCGTATTGCTATAGGTTCTATAACTGCAAAAAGATTGGTGGGTGGAGGACGAAAGAGGTTTAGGTATATACTTTTTCAATCTGAAAAGCGACTTGTACAGCCTGGAATAACTATTACTTATTGCTAAGAACCACTAGTATCTACAACTTATTGAGATCATCACGACAATATTTGTCAATTGCAAAGTTTTGATTATGTCAAATATAGAAAAAAAAAAAAGGGAAAAAGTTAGAACCGGAACAAATGCTAGAAAGGCTTGGTAGAGGCTCACCCAGCATCAAAATATATGCCATGTTTCAAGCCTCTAGCATGCAAGTAATTTGTAAGGGTAAGGGCTTTCATTCTAGAAGGAAATGTGGAAGATTTTGCCCTAAGGTTGCCCATCCTATCTCTTTCCTTTTCGCCCCAACAATCATCTGCATATTAATGTCGTTGAAAACAAATTACCATAGCCTTAAAGTTGCCAATCATAAGATTTATCAATCATGAGGAGGCAAAACTTTACGCACTTTGTTCCAAGAACAGAATGTATTTCTAAGAACTAAGTTAGTTGGTTTTTATTAGACTTTATGAAAAGGCTTGATTGTTTGGTTGCTATCGACAAAAATGGGTAAGTGCTTCCATACTTTTTAGCATAAAGCAAAGTTAGTTTTTAAACATTGCATCTGCATTAAGCATTTTTTTAAGGGTTTTAGCCAGCTTGTAGAGCGCTTAACCTTTTTCCTCTTTTTTGTCAGGTTCTTAGTTAGCTCATAGGGCGCTATTCTATTTTCCATTTCTCTGAAGTTCTTAGCCATCCCATAGGACGCTTATCTTTTTCCAACCGCTTAGGTTAGTCAACTTAGAGAAATACAATTAGGTTTCAAATCAACTTCTTGTTTAGAGTTGTTAGTCCCTTAGAGAAGTTCCCACTAGGTTAATTAGCTCAGATAAGCACGACTAAGTTTCAAATCAATTTCTTATTTAGGGTTTCTAGTCTCTTAGAAATGCTTTTACTAAGTTAGTTAGCTTAGAGGAGCACGACTTGGTTTCAAATTGATTTTTTATTTAGGATTACTAGTCCTTTAGAGACGTTATCACCTAGTTTAATTAGCTTAAAGGAGGACTACTAGGTTTCAATTCAATTTCTTATTTAGGGTTACTAGTATTTTAGTGACACTTCTTGCTTAGGTTTTTTAGCTTAAAATAGTATGATCAGGTTTCGAGTCAACTCCTTGTTCAGGGTAGCTAGTCTTTCAACGACACTCCCCGCCTAGGTTTGTTAGCTTAGAGGAGTATGACTAGGTTCCAAATCAACCTTTTCCTCTCTTAAGGTTGCCAGCTTGCAGGGTATTTCCTACATCTAGTTAGTTAGCTCTAAGAGCACCAATGTGTCTTTCAGATTTAACTAGCTCATTAAGCGCTACTTCTTTTCAAAATCATTTAGGGTTTTAGCTAACCTATAGAGCACTACCTTTCCTCAAGTCCCTTTAAGGTTATAGTCGGCTCTTAGGGCATTATACCATTGTAAAGGTGTACTCTCATCTCTCAGGCAACTCATAAAACGTGTTCTCTATCTAAATATCTTTCTCTATTCATCAAATCCCTAATGGATAAAGCCTCTAATAACTAGTTAGTTGTAGTACTTTTTAAGACAAGTTTATCCCAAGGGCAAAAATGGTGTCTTTTGTTGTTTTAATGGTAAAGTTTTATCGAAACTTTACCATTAAGAGAAACAATGATAGACACTTCATTTTCGTCCTCTTATGGTTTTAGTTTTTTTAGAATAAAGAAAAGGGGCCTTTAAAAAAAATAAAAAGAAAGAAGAAAAAATTTTCAACTTTAGGACAATAGAATTTTCATAGAAAAAATAGATTTTTCTTTATTTTTAGTAATCTAGTTTATTTTGGGTCTTTAAATAAATTAAAAATTTCTAGGTAGCTTTTATTTTTAGAATAAGTTCGGTTGTTTTATGGGTTAAATACTATTGAGTTGCATAATATTTCAAAGCACAACCTAACAGCCTTATTGGTTTAACACTTAGACTTAATATTGATTAGAACCTAGGCTACATATCACTTGGCTATAAGTCCATGTAATCGTTAAGCTATCTATGTGGCCGACATAGTGCCATGTTAGCATCATTTCCTCCAAAAACAAAAGCAGCAAGCATAGACTTGTAATGTTCGAATCACTAATTTCTAATCCATTTTTTACCAAAATCAATTCGAATCTTTTCCATTTTTGTGTTGGTAACATGGAATACTACTAATCAAAATAAAAAAGAAATCTTAATTCATCAAAATCATCGATCGAATCAAACTCAAAAAATGAAAAAAAAAAAAATCATGGATGTGGTTTAGTCAGCTTGGCAAATTCAAGCTCTTTTGGCAAAAAGTTTCGAATCCGAGCTATAGTTGACACTTACCACGTGTTCTTGACCATTTTCCTCAATTAAATCAAAACTTTCTTCAAGTTTTGAACCAAATTGAGCAAGGGCAGCTTATACACGTGGTCAAGATCCTGCATTATGGCACCTTCCCAAGATGTACTCAAAGCTCCAACAATAGAAATCAGGTGCTGCACTTCGCATTTGAATACGAATCCCAATGTGAATCAGTCTCTATAAGCCATAATACATACTTTCTCTCTCTTCTACGCATCACTCTCTCTCTTTAGAAGTGCGTCGCTACCCAAAGCTCTTTGAGCTCAGCTACTACCACGTACGAGTTCTGTGTGTTGTAAGCTTCCAACCACTACCTTTATCTGTCTTGGCCGTGACCGATTAACAACTCCTTACTACCATCGTCGCAAACCCTAAGCTAGCTACCCTCCTCCTTTGAAATTGCCACCACCACTCACCTATGCTTAAAACTAACACCATATCTAGCCTAGCCACCCCAAGATACCCAGGACCCAAGTGTTCCATCACGCCTAGCAACCACCATCAAACGCACGCGTAACCCCTACCGTAGCCAACTTTGAAAACCATGACGAACGACCATAGTTAGCCGTAGCATCGATCCTCCCCCCCAAAGTCCAATGCGAAACTCATAAAAGTTCCTTTCCCAGCTCGATTTGGCATCAAAATCCATCAACATCATCACGCTCGACTGCTACTGCTTTGCAATCCAATCACCCTACCCGATTCGAGGAAATCAACCTGAACCACATCCAATTCTCCTTAAAACGTGCACATCTACGACCAAGTTAAACTAAGTTTTGTTTTCCTTTAATATTTTTCCTTTTCTTCTTTGTTTTATTTATTCCTCTATATAAAAAAAAAAAAACTTTCTTTCTTAATAAATTTCTTAGAATTTTTTTTTAAAGACCCCTTTTTTGTAAGTTTGGGCTCTAGAATTTTCTTTTCAAAATTGTTTTTCTCTCCCTTAGAAAAAATTTAATTTTATAAAATAAAAAACTTTTTTTTAGGCTTTTTAGAAATAAAAAAAAAGCTTTTCTCCTCACTTAGAAAAAATCATTTTTCTAAAATAATAAATTTTTTTTCCAAAATTAGGTCCCTTAGAAAATTGGAAAAAAATAAAATGTAGCTCCAAATTAGGAAAGTTCTAAAATTTTCTCAAAGAAAAATAAATTAATTAAAACATAAACTTGACTGTTTTTAAATCTAAAATAAATCAACATGCTAAAGTTTTTGGAAAATGAATTATAAGAAGTTTGATCATGAATAACGGGTGCATAAATACTTATAAGTAACTATAAGATAACTTAAAATATCGTTCTTTTTCTTTTTCCCTTTTATTGTAAATAAATCGATTTAGTTATTTATTTATTCATGCATGAAAATTATCTCATCTTTTTAGTAGTTAGGTATTTTGAAATAAAAGTTTAATTATAAAAGGTAAAATGGCACTCATTAAGGTTTAATAAGTTAACATTTGAATTCATGAATTTGATTTCTTGAAATTTTTTCAAAAAGTTATCAAAATCACATATTAGTGGCTAAATTATAATCAATTTGCCTAATTGATTCAAATTGAATTACCTTTCCCAATCTTATCGGATGGCAATTTCGATTATTTTTAAAAAGTAAAGAAATTGAGTTTTTCTTAATTTTATTTTATGATTTAAACTAAATGGGTAGAAAATTTAGTTTAATTTAAGTTAAGGAAAATGAAAAACAAAATTTCAACCTTAACATCTCTTCCTTTTTTTTCTTTTGATTTTCAATCTAAAAAATAAATAAAAATATAAAAATTAAAAATAAAATATATATTCTTCAGATAATTAATTTCTTTTTTTACTTACATATTTAGATAATTTAATAATTTACATAATTAGTTAATTAATAAGCATAATTGCATTTTAATATGTATGCATATTTGAATAAATGTTAAGTATGCATGACATAGGTATATTTACATATNTCAGATAATTAATTTCTTTTTTTACTTACATATTTAGATAATTTAATAATTTACATAATTAGTTAATTAATAAGCATAATTGCATTTTAATATGTATGCATATTTGAATAAATGTTAAGTATGCATGACATAGGTATATTTACATATTTAATAATAATGCTTGCATGGTAATTAATATATTTGCATGTTAGTGTGTTTTGACGATAATTAGCATGCTTCCTTATAATGTGTTTAGGGTAATAATATAATTTGCATGATTAATTCATAATGTTCTTATGTTTCCACGAATAATTTAATTTGCATAATTTGGTTTATATGTCTAGGTTTCGTTAATTTAGTGTAATTGCATGTTAACAAATTTCTTTTCAATAAAGGATTTTCCAAGTAAAGGTTTTTTCAAAAAAAAAAAAAAAAATTTCTTCTTTACCTAGAAAAATGTTTTTGTAAATAAAAACATAATTGGTCTTTTTTCAAAAATAGGTTATTTTAGGTTTTTCAAACTTAGAGCAAAAATCATTTTTTCTGAAAAATAATAAATTGGAAATGAACGTAAAGTGAAACAATTTAAAAAAAAAATTAAATGAACCAACAAACTAAAGTTTTACAAAAATAAATTCGTAAATTACGTGGGCTCAATCCTACTTTGTAAGTACGTAGGTATTTTGAATAGCCTAAAATAAATAAAAAAAAGCCTTTTGCCCCCTATTTAAGTCTTTTTTTCCAAAATTTTTCAATACATAAAATAAAGCCTGTTTATTTTTTAAAGTCCTTTTCTAAAAGAAATGGAAAGATTAAAGGCCCTTTATAGTTATTTCATAGATTTACTCGATGGAAATCATTATGTTTTAATAAGATAATCCTTGAGTCCATTTAATCCTGGTTTCTAATTTTTCCAAAGTTTTTTTTTTTTGAAACCTCACAAACCTTATAGTTGAAATTAGGGTTTACCATCCATAAGTCATAATTTCACTTTTTCTTGAGTAAAATTAGGTGGTGACTTCATTTTTAAAATATTTATTTATTTTTTTTCAAAAACGAAACTTTTTCTTGATCTAGTTAGGAGGCCTACATTAAGTGGATTGATCTTAATCTAAATTGGATTAATACAAAGGAAACTAGATTTTCAGTTTGGCAACCACGAATCTGATTGGGAAGCATTATATCGGTGAATCACTACAATTAGGATTGTACTTTGTAAAAGTAATAATGAATTAGAAAATTGAGAGAATATATACATTTAGGCTTGGCTGCGGCATTAATCTGAGTTGTTTAACGATCTAATTCCATCTTTTAGGGAAGTGGAGAAAGAAAACACTTTTGCCTTATGAATTTTTTAAGTAAACATGAATTTGTTTTTTTGATTCAACATCACAACCAGTCTTTACACAAAAAGCAAAGGAAAGGGAAAGACATATTGTTTATGAAGTAAAATAAGATAGAAATAAAATTACAATTCTTTAGAATGAACTATTCCTTATAACTATTTTGAGTTCTTATAAATACATATGAAAATATATTGTAAAATATCAAGGGATAGCTATTCCTTTAATTCTTTAAAAGAATTACAATTCTTCATTTTTTAGTAATAGTAATTTTATGGAATAGCCATTCTATTGACCAAATGCAAATATCGGTTGGTAAGCAATGAATGAATATTTTATTATACCTTTATGAAGTCTAAAGTCAACCAAATATATGATAAAAACTTATCACTCTTAGGGCAAGTAAATTGAACGATTGCCTCGACACTTAAAGAAAAACTACTTGAGTACTAAAATTTCAAATCTGTCAATGTTATTGCAATTATTCATCACTTAGGGTAAGCAAACCGGACAATTGTCACGCTATATTGACACTTAAAGCCACTTAAGTACTAAAATTTCAATTTTGTCAACTGGACAATTGTCATGCTATATTGACACTTAAAGCCACTTAAGTACTAAAATTTCGAATTTGTCAAAATTGTTCTTGCAATGAGCCTTACAAAATGCTTTTGCTCCCAAAATATCCACCTCCTTGTTTTATTTTTATTTTTATTTTCTATTATTTTCACTTTTATTTCTTTTTCAAAGTTTTCTTTAAGTTGTTTGTTTTCTTTCCCTTTTTCTCAACCGTTCTACTTTTAAGTTTGTAAGTTTTTGTTTCATAATTTTGATTAAAAAAAAAAAAGAAGCTAACCTCCGCAGAAAGACTAAAACTAAGTAGACACAAAGGAGTTTCTATATTGAAATTCTTTCTTCATTCTCGATGAAGCATCAAATATTTATTAGTTTAATGTTTGGTTTCCATATTGGTCAAAGTTACCGGACATTGTGTTAAGTTACTATACTAAAACTAAAAAATTTGTACCTCATGTACAATGGTACAAAAATTTCCTTCATGATATAAAATGAATGTCTTTGAAGTCCCAATAGTAACTTTGCATCAAATTCTTAAATCATAGTACTCAAATTTTTGTAATATCTAATATGCATAAGTAATTTTTAAAATTTAAAAATTTTTTTCAATAAAAATAGCCTATGTCCTATATTGTACAGACTAAACATAGTATAAGGGAGTTGTATTATACAGACTAAACGTAGTATAAGGGAGTTGTATTATCTTGTTCTTCTCAATGTTGTTAAACTCGTAATTCTACTTAGAATCATTAGAGGATTAGTAGAGTTTGAAATATAGAAATATAAATTTTTACAATTTATATAAAATAATTTTAAAAAAATTATAGATATGTAAATAGTAGTAATTCAAAACTTGAAATATATGATGAGACTAAAAAATAGAAGAAATTAAATACTTTTTCGTAAAAAAAAAAAAAATTCTTTACACGTAATCTAACGTATATGAAAGAAGGACAAATAAAGTTGAAATTAAACTTTTTTCATTAATTTTCTTTAAAAAAAAATAGTAATGAATTAAAGAGAATTAGACATTTCAACTCATTTTAAGTTATTAATTGTATAAATTGAAGTATATAATTTTTCTTACAAACTTTATTATTAAAGTTAGAACTTGGACAAAGGCTAAAAACATAAATAAGGGACCAAAAGAGAGAGAAAGAGGAAAGAGAATTGGAATAGGATATGAAATATGATGTAATACCTTAATAATTGATAATTTATGAAATCTTAGTTGTACTTTTTTTTTAACCCATTTAACTCAGATATGTGAAATTGATAAGTTCGATTAATAACGTAAATTTCTATTGAATTTATTTGTAAAATCGATTAAAAATATAAGTATAGAGAGACATTTCCTAACCCAATTTAGTACCATGAGCCAATATCTTGTGCTAATGATAGAGTTTATGAAATCAGCCTGATTGAGAATGTTTTAGAGAGATTTAGCTTGGTAGGCTTAGAACAAAGATTGAAATATTGGATTTTCTGTTCTAAACCTTACTTGGTTATCTAGTGTGCAAAACGTGGACTTGAAAACAGTTCTATTGGGCCTATTTAGGATTTATTTGGACTTCATTTGGTCTTATTGGGCCTTGAAAAGACTTAGGTATTTAAGTTTCATAATAATGATAATGAGTGTTTTTTAGCTGATAAAAGCTTTAAGCATACTTAAGCCCATATCTAAGCTCATAAAAGTTAAAGGAGAGAATAAGCTTCAATAATAAAGCTCAATCTCAACCGTACATTTTAAAACCATCCAACTGAGAAGATTAATCTCCAGACTCTATAAAATAGGAGGGTTCTCTCCTCATTTAATTGATTCAAAATATTGGTAAGTTTGAGACAAATACCAGAGTGCTATTGAATCACTTCAGAGAAAATAATTACTTTAGGGAAAATTAAACAGATAAATATCAAGAATGATTCAAGAGCAATCAAGAACACCGAGTTCGATTTATTGTCACACGTGTGCATTCAGAATATCGAGTTTGCCTGTTCTTCCTCCTTTGCCTCTTCTTATCGACATCAATCTATGTATCATTAACTGGAGACATCTTCTAGGTCAATCGGTACGCTTATCGTACGTGATCGGCCAGCTACGGCAACCCCACCACATAATAAGTTTCTACACAAAAATGATTTTATACTCGAGTTCACCCAGAAAAGTTTTTTAAAATAATAAATTTATAGAATTGTATAGGTAGAATTGCGATTTCGACGACTATGATTCTACTTGTACTATACTATCAAGTTTCCAATATTGCATAGACCAAACGTTATCATAGAGTAAAAGAAATTAACCAAAATTTAAGGAAAATCAAATAACCAACAAAAAGCTAAGGGAAATAAACAACCTGTGCTCGTGATCTCCATATCGTGAACCTCACTATATTGGCCACCAACACTATGTGACTCTACATGTCCTACGTTTGCCGGTAGCTAGCAATAGAAAGCTTAGACACTCTAGCCTATATAACCTTCGGAGAAGATCTCGCTGACCCATCAGAAAATGTGACATCCATCATTCATAGAGATCATAAAATCCCATTCTTTCAACAAAGAAATCTCACCCCTCTCTTTCTTCAAATGCTTCCCCGTCAAATTCCATTTCCACCTCTGCTAGCAGCTGTTTTATTTAATGAAATGCCTGTAACACTTGTTAAGTTAATTAAGGAAATGTAAAAGCTTTAAAGTATCGATTACCCATTGCCCAAACAAGACAAATGCATAAAAATATGAGTAACTTCTACTTTTTATTTTCACATAAGTGATCAAGATCTTAACAAAAAAATCCATTTAATATTTCTAAGGATAATGGTAATGGTTGGCTCTAAGCCATCCTTCTTAGTGTTACTATATTTATTAAGAGGGTAGAAGAAGACATTGTTTTCCTTTTATAGTTGACAATGGGTGGGTACGATTCAGTTGTGTACAGCTCTTTGAATCAAATTGAACTTAATATTGCAGTTTGGTTCTTTTTTAATATGAACCTATTCTTATAGTTTGCTTATAATTTTTTCCAATTCTAAAAAAAAAAATGATTCTATTAATAATTGAAACCAAAAATCTATTACAATCTCATATGAAAAAGCAACATGGACTAAGTATTATACTTAAGTCTAACAAGCTCTTCTACTTATCAAACTAGTCTTTTAGGCTAAGCTCTTTCTTTAGGCTTGAGTCATAATATTTGGTGCTTTGATTAAGAGACTAACCTCATGGAAGGGGCGACCTGAAAGAGGAGCAACTTAGGACAATGCTACCTAGGTGAAATAAAGTGTAAGCTACCTAAAGTAGATAGTCCAAAGCAGGCTAACATAGGCGTTGACTTTCAAAAGGAGGTCATAATATTATAGTCTCATATGAGAAAATAACATAGAGTAAGTGTTATACTTAAGTTTAAAGGGCTCTCTCACCTATTGGATTAGTCTTTTGAGTTAGGCTTTCCTTTAAGTTTGGGTTATAACAGAATCTCAAAATGTTTAGAAGATATACTCATATTTTGACATGAATTTTCCTAACCTTTAAAAAAGAAGTATTTTTAGTGAAGTTTCAAGACCAAGAACTAGAAACTTTCCCTCCAAGTGACTTTTTCACATCCTACACAATCCATCAAAATACTATGCATAAGAAATAGCTATTAAGTCCTGCTATGATTTAGTTAGTATTTCATAAGTTAGACAGCGTGCAAATCAACACAGGAAAAATAGGAAAGAATCATTCTTCACTTATTTCTAAAAACTATAAAATATAAGAGAAATATTTGGAATATTTGGCTTCATATCATTCCTTCACATTCGTATTTAGACGTGAAAGCATAGATAAATGGACAAAAGAACTTTTTATTATTTGGAGATTAGTATTATCATCAAATTTTCACAATCAACATAATAATTATTGTGTTTTTTTTATTTCTCATGATTTGATTTGATTTATAATTTTTTTAACCTTAAAAACAGTTTAGTTTGGTCCATAACTTTTTTGAACATTAAAAAAAAGGTTGAAATCTAATTTACATTCCATTTGGTCAAATCCGTTTGAATTTGTACGCGGTTCAATTGGATTTTTTTAACCATCTAATGCTAAAAGGGTTAAGTCTAGATCCTTTCTTCCTTTCAAACAACCCATGTTGATTTGCTTTTGTTGGTCATCAACCCACGTTGATTTGGAGCAATAAAACAAGAATCATCTGGAACCTGCCTAAGAATTATATCAAAGCGGCATTTGATTTTCCACCAAATACAAAGGAAAACTTTGTAGCTTTTTGACACTTCTTCCAATACTTGTCTTCTCTTAATTCTATATCTTTCTCTTCCACTCTCTCCCCATCAAGGTATAGTGGCCACCGGTCAGTAAGGGCCTTTTTTTTCTCTTTCATGGTTACCTTTTTAGTACCATAATGTCTATATATAATCTCGTGTCTGCCTATTGATGTTTCAAGTTCTTGTGCTGAGACTTGGCACTGCACCCCATGTATATGACACTGTCGAAGGCACTGTTGGCCATACTATGGCCATTATTACATATTGAGGCGTTTCTGCTGTATACTAGTCATGGCCATTTACAAAGACACCGCCATAAAATCGATCTTGTGACTAATTTGCCCGGCCAGCCTAAAGTCGACTTCCGGCACTATGCCGGGAATGTGACAGTGAACGAGCAGGCCGGTGGGGTGCTTTTTTATTGGTTCTAATATCTTACAATTAGAATCCCTATTTTTTTCTGATCCAATATTTTTGCTTATCATTTCGGGGCGGCTCAATCGAAGATAAGCCCTTAGTTCTTTGGCTCAATGAGGGCTAGATTATGCATGAAATCCTTGTTAATTAATTAAAATTGTGTTCCATTATCATGTTTATACAAACTGCATGCAACAATAATGGCGCTTTCGGCGTGTTCCACATATATGTGCATGAAAAATTATGCACTTTCCGTTGATCTTTGACGCAAAGATAGTTTGATTCCGTACCTAGAAAAATAGTGTTCCCGACTTGTACCATATATATATATGAACATGAAAAGTTATGAATTTTCCATCGATTTTTTAACATGAAGGTAGTTTGATTTCGTACTTTAAAAAATGGGATTATATGCTTCTCTGCTATCTTATTTATTAGAAATCCTATGGAAGATGTACCTATTACTCTACGTAACGTCGACCATCCATTTTACCTATTTTTTCGACTTCCCTTTAGACCTTTGAATAGTCTTCATGGCAAGCCAACTCCGTTTTATGGCATTGACGTATCAACTAATTACTTAAAAATGGGAGAATATATAGAGGGGTAAAAAGGGTTTCCATCACAAAGTACATAAATTTTCTTACACGAGTGCATGGTATAATAGGTTTTTTTTTTTTTAAATCCATAATAATATAAGTTAGGGCTAAAATACATCAAGTTAAGATACTCGATTTCAAAGATTGAAAACTAAGCATACATTAAATAACTATAAAAAGATATATTTATAATTTGTCATACCTCAAACTAGGGAGTCGTAATAACTCCGTTGTGTAAATTAACCTAACCTAGAGGCTAACAACTTTAGCCACTAATGTAGGTATAATTTACACAATATGTTTATCACTCTACCCATTAAGCCATCCAATTTTGAATCTAATATATATCAACTTATGGTGTAGCTTTTCAAAATAGTTTTTGAAAAATAATTTTGTGACTTAAGTTGTTGAGAAAATCAAGATTTATAAATCATATAGAGTACAAAATCACAATTTTTAACAAAAAGTTTCAAGAATTAAATTGATTTGAGGAAATAAAACGATTAGTAAAGGATTTTTAAAAGGTTATAAGTTTATAGAGTATAGTAACAATATCCATATGAGTAATATAACCCATAAATAAATAGCAACTGAACTCATTAGTCTTGAATCTCACTCCCCGGTCGATACAAATCGGGACCAAGAATTAATAAGGCCGACTGTTAGGGTGGGTTCGATCCTGTCGAAGGAACGAAAATAAAGTAGGTTTAGTAGGGATTTTAGTGAATCCGTGAGCTACCTAACCGGATATGACGAACTATATAGATTTTATACGGCTTAAGACTTGTTGGATGTGATGCATTGATCCGAGTGGTAGGGTTGCTCGCCATAATCCTTACTAAAGGGATTAATAAGAGCTGGTAGAAAAGAGCTTTCTAAGAGAAAAGACTCAAAGAGGGTTTTTCATTAATTTTCTATATCCGTATTGTTACAAATGTTACTATTTATAGTACATCCTAAACCTTAATGACAAAACTGTAAATAATGTACAAGACCTTAAATCCTAAAGAATTGGGCCCATAAATAAAATAAAGACAAACATATACAAAAATATAACACTGTGCGTTTTTATAAGAGGAAGTCGACATGCGGTCAGTCGGCATGCCTTGGAAGTAATCCCGTATTGCTTGGCTGAGATACCAGAGAGGTTGGCCCATAATTGCCGAGTTCTAAAGTTAGTCGGCATTAGTCTTTCCGTGTCTTACTGAGTGGATCTTGCTTTCGGAAACATGATATCTTGGCATATTGGCAATGTAAAGCCTAGTAAATAATTAGTCAGGCATGGGTAAGGATCGGGCCTTCTGCTTCTAGGTATTTTTTCTGGGAGAAATAGTGTCATTTAGCTTGACAGACAGAATGAGTTGGTAAGTAGATGAGCTCGGCTATGGCAATTAGGTTAGGTAGGTATCCCGAATCCTATTATTCCTTCTCCCTTAGAGAAGTTTCAACCTTAAACTTGGTAATTGGCGGTTTTAAATCTCACTAGGATCAAATACCAACTCGTAAAACCTAAAGAGAGTGATATAGAGATAGTTCAGGTCTATGATCAGCGCTAGCATCATTCTCGGCTCCTTCCACTCGTCATGAGCCCGACCAACCAAACTCCTCTCTAAGGATCCTTCATTCCATTCATCATGTATTTGATCAACTCTATACAAGTAACCTCGTCAACTATCAATCAAGGGGATTAACACAACTTTTGGCTCAAACATCATGTGATGAACCCGGGGAGTTTGAACAAGTAAAATCTTAAACTTCTCTTCTGACTCAAGAATTGTTAATTCTTTACGTGCTTTCAATGTTAGTTTTACAAGTTCATGCTCGGTAGCCTTCTCCTCTTTCACTTCCTTACAACTTAACTCTTTTTCCTCCCATCTGGGGTCATGCTCATTAGTTTGGATGGTTAATAATGGGAGCACATTAGGAATATGGGTAGTAAAATTTAATTTGACTTGGTTCTCTTTCCCTTTATTGCTCGCTCCTCTAGCAACCTCCACCACGTTAAATTCTCCTTCAATACTCTCTAACTCGTCATTCCTCTATTGTCTCATTTCATCCTTGAACACTTCAAGCCATCTTTTAATCTCCTTCAGCTGATCTTATACTTCCAAGAGGTTAGCTTCATAGGTAGGTTTTCTCTCATACAATTTGTCGTGATGATCTTGAGGTATGAATTTTCTTCACATTAAACGTCTTATCTCATCCCACGTAATGATCTCAATGTTTCCTTTATCAATTTTTTGATTTATCATTCTCTTTCACAAAGTAGCGACAAAACCAATCATCGAATTCTTTATAGCATAGGCTCTCTTATGCTCGGGATAAGAATAATTTTAAAAAATCTAATTAACTCGAAATTCCTAATTTAGATATTCTTCTAGAGTTTCATATCCATCAAATTTTGGAATTCGTGACATCACATCTTCATAATAATATTCATAATTCGCATCTAGCTTCATATGCCATGTTGAGGATATTCAATTCAATAGCCCGATACTTAAGCTTATATGAGAGAGAGTTTCTTGGTAGCTAATAGACAATAGTATAGCCAACAAGGTACTAGTGCTCGAATCGCAAGTATTAACAACTCGACAATAATTAGCTCTGTTTGTACTTTGATTTGGTAGCTCAGACTCCTTTACCCAATTAAGCTCGACATGTCACAAGAGCTTAATAACTTGTGTACAGCTCAACAAGTGTTTGAATAAGACAGTCCAGTTTGGAAATTAGTCCTATTATTAGAATTACTTGGTTTGGCAAAATAATTAGTACGACACAACTTTAATTTTGCAGTTCAGTTCGGAGGCTCGATAAGTTCAAATTCAGCTCGGCAACTATTCTTGGCAAATCAGCTCAAACATACACAATCTCACTAGATACTTGGTCTTTTCAATTCGGCAAACACAACAGTACTCTCTTGAACACTATCGCAATACTAAAACGGGATAACACATTGAATAGCTTGAAGAAGTCATATCTCAGTAAGCAACCTAGATTACAATTCCTAACCTTTTCTTTAATATATATATTCAATATGGGATTTACGATGTAAAGAAATTGTAATCCAAATTTTCACTAACCCTACCTAAAGAAAACTAATTAGAAAAGTTCCCAACATATAGAATTGAAACCAAACTAATACCTTGTAAACAAATCCTCGATATCACAAACAAACCTAATAAGCAAGCACTTCATCAAACACAAAATAGAATAGATACAATGCTTAAAACTCTCGGCTTTATCTGGAACCTTGAGCTTTGATACTAAGATGATACGAACCAGGACTAAGAACTGACAAGGTTAGTCGCCAGGGTGGGTTCGATCCTATTGAAGGAACGAAAATAGAGTGGGTTTAGTGAGGGTTTTAGTGAATCTGTGAGTTACTTAACCAGATATGACGCACCAACTAGATTTTATATGGTCTAAGACCCGTCGGATGTGATGCATCGGTTTGAGCGATAAGGTTACCTACCACAATTCTTGCTAAAGGGATTCATAAGGGTTGATAGGAGAGAGCTTTCTAAGAGAAAAGACTCAAAGAGGGTTTTTCATTAATTTTCTATATCCGTATTGTTACGAATGTTACTATTTATAGTATGTCCTAAACCTTAATGACAAAACTATAAATAATATACAATGCCTTAAACCCTAAAGAATTGAGTTCATAAATAAAATAAAGACAAATATATACGAAAATATAAAACTGTAAGTTTTTACAGGGGGAAGTCGATATGCAGTCAGTCGGCATGCCTTGGAAGTAATCCCGTATTGCTTGGCCGAGACACCAGAGAGGTTGGTTCATTATTGCCGAGTTCTAAAGTTAGTCGGCATTAGTCTCTCCGTATCTTACTGAGTGGATCTTACTCTTGAAAACATGATATCTTGGCATATTGGCAAATGTAGAGCCTAGTAAATAATTAGTCAAGCATGGGTGAAGATCGTGCCTTCTACTTCTCGGTACTTTTTCTAGGAGAAATAGTGTCATTTGGCTCAATAGACAAAATGAGTCAATAAGTAGATGAGCTTAACTTTGGCAGTCGGGTTAAGTTCGTACCCCGAATCCTATTATCGACCTTGTTCTCTAGTCTTCTGAAACTTGGAGTAATACTGATGAGTTTATTGAAAACTTACAAAACAACTATAGGAAAATGGGTGACAACTTGCTCAATAAATGAGACGGAGATAATAGCACATATTTAACACATAACACATATTTAACACATAACAATTGAGGTTCTTAAGCAAATTTAGTTAGATGACATGCATGTATAAGCAAATGTCATCGTATAATGTTATTTGGTTCATTGTGAGATGAGAGAAATTACGCTTGCTCTAATTCAGGTTGAAGAGTTTGATGTTGTGCACTTCGCGAATTGGAACCAAACCAGGCCTTATGCAATTGAGAAATACACTTCGCTTAAGACTTCGCTTTTAACTATGGTCCCCAACCTTGCCGTAACTTTCTCTCCTATCACTTAGTTCAACTAAGGGTAGGGAGAGGACAATTTTAGCTATCCTTATTGAAGGGTTTCTATTTGGCCTGAAAATTCTAATCGTTTCTCTTAATAGGTTACGATGTAGGTTTAGTTAGTAGATAAGCTGAGTTTATGTTAGATTGCTTTTAGGGTGGTCAAGCAATTTTAGATAATCTAAAGTAAGTAATACCATAAAACACTCGATACATACAATCCAGCACTTGTAACAATAATACAATATTCAAACATACACGCTGCATATGCATAGGTTACTAACTTACAGTTATAAGCAAGACACATACTAAGGTCTCTAAGTATTCTTAAGTAATACTCTAAAGTATAATGAAGCATTGATTCCACTTACCTAGAACTTAATTGCTTGCTACTTGGTTATTCACTTGTCCTACCTACAAGAATTCCCTATATATTTAGTCAATTTATTATTTTAGTAACTATATAAGACATGTGAGACCATTTACTTGCTCATTCCCTAGAAATTAGATTGATTTGGAACTAAATTTATAAGTTATATTAACATTATTACAGGGAGTTAAAGTTATTTCATCAATGAAATATACCTTCGATACCCTCTAAGCTAAGTCCTGAGTGAAATCATCTTTAAAGCTTTTATGCTAGGAAGCCTTTGAATTATCCCTTGAGCCTTACTGGAGTAAAAGTTCATAATGAAACCAACTTCTAAATCAACCTTTGAATTTGAGGAGTATTCAAGATTTCTTATAGATTATTCTCTGAGGCAGCTTCTGAGTGCATACACACATGTTACTTTAAGTACTCTTTAAGGCACCTTTTGAATCAACTGTGTAGTTTACTTAATTTTATATCCTTTAGTATGATATTCTCTGAGTTATTCTCTAAACCATATGAGCATTAAAGTTCATAATAGATTTAACTTCTGAGTCAATATTTAAGTTTGGTGAATACCTAAGATTTTCAATAAACACCTTCTACCATAGCTTATGAGTGTTCACATATATGTAGCTATCCCAAATTCTCTCTCTGGGTTACCTTCTAAATAAGTTGTTGAGTCTATTAGAATTTAAATTTCTTACAAAAAAAAAAAAAAAAAAAACTAGCCTCTAAGTTATCATTTTAGTTTCAGTTGGCTTCATGAATTTCAAGGAGTTAAACCTTATGAATTTTCCTCTAATACCAACAACTTCGGAGTTCTTGAGAATATTCCTTCTAACTTAGTCTTTAAGATTCCCCTGTTTTACCAATCATTCATAATTTTGCCTTTGATTTAGCTTATAAGTAAATATCTAGTATAACATTTGCTCTCAACTTCCTTTGAGCTATCCTCCATCCAAGTTCAAATTACATATAACTTCTTGATTTATTCACTTTTGTCGCAAATTCCTATAAAATAACCAAACTAACATTTCGACCAATACTTCACACCCTCATTACATCCGAATTCTTCATGTAACCCATCATCATCCACTATTTCCTCAAGTTTACACTTTACTAAACTATACATTTAAGGGTGCATTATTGATTTTTCTTTACTCCTTCCTACAAAACTTAATCCAACAACTCCAGTATACAATAATTACTTCATTAATCATCTAAACCCATAATCCAAGTGAGGTCCTTAGAAAAAACACACTACTTTTTACCAAAAATACCACTTTAATCATAATTCAAGGCTTAGAAATCAAATAAAAATTTAGAAAATGGTTTCACAAAAAACTTTCACATAGCAATTCAATATTAATTTAAGATAGTTTATAGAAAAATTTTGAAGTGGAAACTACATCTTTTGCCCTGTTTATTATAATATCGAAAATTGCTTAATTTTATCGATTTCTTAAGGACGTATATTGCAATTACTAAATTTGTACAAATGATATTTTTCTTAGATTTTATACACAAAAATATATAGGAATAATTTTTTTTATAATTTTCTAGATATGTTTTATATTTTTACAAAATTATATAAAATCGGATTAAAATTAGACCTCATTGGAAAATGGAGCTCTGGGCATTAGTTGCTCCTTCACTATTGTCGACTAGTCTGGGCGTGGGCTACTCCTTATGGTGGTGGGGTCGGTTCATGCTTAGCAACTCTTTGTACTCGTGAACCACTAACCACAAAAAATTACACCTATTTGTTTTAATATTTCTACAAGTTCCTCTTGTGTAATCTCAATCTAACTTTATTTTTACTAGATTCTAAATTTCATGTAAGAGTTGTTGGAGAATTTTCCTAGATTTTTAAGAGAGCTTAAGTTGATGAAACTAGAATTTCCCTCTCTTCCATGCCGATTTCACCTTATATACTAAGCTTACTGGTGTCAATATGAGAACCCCATACTTCAACAGTTGTCCCCCAAACCTTCCACACCTAAAACAAAGTTATTCCCAGCTACCTATTATTTTTTTTTATTAATTTTTACTATTATTTATTTATTTATTTTGGCTTATTTGCACTTATTCGAGTATTTTATATAGTTATAAGTATATATATACACGTAAAAATTACATGCGGTGCATATATATATTCTATGTATTATTTTATGTCATATAGTATTTTATTACATATATAATTTATCTTTAAAGGTTTATGAACTAAAAAAACCTATTCTACGAAATTACAGTAAATAATATGTAATATAGTTAAGCTACACTATTTTAACTATATCATTTTTATTTCATTATATTTTTAATATCCAAGTTCATGGAGTATCCTCGACTAATGTTTCGAGTCTATTCATAAACTTTTAGCTTTATCATGTTAACTTTACTGATACCCTAAATTACCTACTTGAAGCAATTATAAGCCTTATAATTGTAGAATTATATTTAATATGTAAAGTTTAAAATGATCGGTTAAAGGATTTGATTAAACTTAAATAATAAAATAAAGCTAAAAATATCGTAAGTTTGAATTTAGAAAAATAAGTAATAAAATAATAGAATATTATAATATCAAATTTTAAGTATATTATCCATTATTTATCGAAAATGTGTAAAATGAATTCCAATAATTAATGTGTCACTAGAGATAAATTATATGTACAATAAAAATCATAAAATGACATAAATAATATTTAAAAATATTTACTTGTACTCTATATGTATTTACACGTAGGTAAAAATACGCAAAATTATCTAAAATGTTAGAAAAATACTTAATAATTAAAGAAAATTATTTAAAAAATCAAGAAAAAATAAAAAAGTGGGGAATGATCCAAATTTAGGTTGTGGTAGGTTAAGGAGGAAAGAAAAAAAATTGACCAATTAAATTAACATACTTAAAAAGTCAAATTGGAAAAGGATAAAGGAAATGTTAACTCCAATTAATGCACCAAAATTCCTTAAGAGCTCTATAAATAGCCAAACTTCATTAGAAGCTCATTTGGTCTATTTAGAGTCTTCTAAAATTGGAGAGAATTGAAAAAAAGGAGAGAATTAGGGTTTTTTAAAAATTACAAAAAAATTTATGCAGTAGGAGTAATTGGACTACACCCATGAACCACCACCAACTGGAACTGATGCCACCACCACCACCGTCATCACCACCACACTCCACACCTACCACCTGGCCCGACCAACACCCCTTGGACCGCTGCTAGTGGAAGGAAGTCCAACAATTAGGTAAGTTCAAAATTTAAATCGATTTTGTGTAATCTATTAAAATTATTAATTTTATCCAAAAAATTATAAATTTTATTATGTTGATGTTTTATTATATGTATATTTAGGGAAAAATATTAGTTAGATTTAATTATACTTAGAAATATATGATACTTAAGAAATTGTGCAAGATCGAGTTTATTTCGATTTAGAATTAAATAGCCATAGGAATGTAGTTTTAAGCTCAATTTTTTTTTTTATGTAAACTACTTAAGTAATATAGAATAGTGCTATGAAGCCCATTTTCAGAAATTATTTTTTGAAAATTTTAAGTGATTTTTAGGCCTTTAAAATATGTATATAATTAGTGATTTTTAAGGTTAATTAATGATTAATTGAACAATTTTTGATTTAGTATATAATTAGGGATTTTAAGATGTTCATATCTGATGTGGTATAATAATTGTGGTATTTAGGGTGTTATATGTGATCATTAGGGGATTATATAGTAAATATATGCAATTTTGATAATATGTGGAATTGGAATTATGATAAATATAAAATATTAGGTTAAAATGGATAATATAATAATAATATTAATATGTAGTAAATCTAGTAGGAAACATCACTTTAGGCAATTATAGGAAAAAAAAATTTTTTTGTTACATCAAGAATAAATTTAGTACATTAATAGGGATTAAAGTGTATTAAGTAGACTAGAATACTGATTTAAGATGAAAAGTCATACTTAGGATATTTGAGCGTGATGTGATTAATTTCACATTAGGGTTTGGAACGTATTTTTAGGATTTACGTATAATACTCGTAGTTAGAACTGATTTAAATCCTAAATCAAAATCGGATTTAAAAGCCGATTCTAAAACTAACTTAGAATGAATCGGTAGTGAATAATATGTATATGTGAAGAATTAAGCTAAATCATGACCTAGAGCGTATATAGATATATATATATCATCAAGATATAAACACTAAAAACATATTTATGTTATATATTATAGGGCAAACCAAAGGTACTAAGTAAGTTGAGTTTAATACTTCATCGTATTTTGAAGTATTATTTTAGAGTATTCGGAGACTTAGGATTGTATTTAATTGTGTTTGTAAGTAGTCATGTATGCATGTGCTTGAGTATCTGATTTCGTACTGAATTTTGTATTGTGTTTGGTGATTGATGTGAATAGAATGGTGTAAAATTATTTGATCACCTTAAACTATACTTAATTATAACTGACCTAAATACTTTAATTAGACATGCATTACAATCCTTTAGGGAACCATTAAGATTCTCCAACTAAACACCGACACATTAAAAAAAGATAGTGTCGGATAGAATAATGGTTCTTTTCTCATCTTTAGTTGAATTAATTGACAGGAGAGGAGGTCGTGATGAGGATGAGGGCATTAGTTCAAAAGATAGTCTTGCGGGGAGCGGTATCTTCATTGCACAAATTTGGATTTGGTTGTGAGCTATTACATTAATAGAAACTCTTCAACTTAGATTAGAGTAGGTGAAATTACTCTAATTTCACAACGGACCGAACAACGTTCTATGATGGCATTTGCTTGTTCCATTGCATATAATTAATTGCTTGATAACCTTGTTTATGTTTGTTATACTTTCATAAGTCTTCAACTTAACTTACTGAGCTGTAGTTGCTTATATTCATATTGATTTTTTTGTAGGTTCTGACTTCTAACTTCTGACTACTATACTGCAATACAATTATCCCGAGGTCAATTCTCTTTTGAAGCTATAGGGAGTGAGGATCAAATGGCTATACAATCAAGGTTTTTCTTTATGTCTTGATAGTACTTTTAGATTTCTGAACTAATGTGTGAGATGTAAGTTAGTCGACTACTGTAGTATGTGTAATTTCCTGAGATTTTAAGATAATATGGATGTAATTATATATATATGAATGACAATTCTAACTTTTTATGCAAATTTTAGCTTAAACTTTAATTAAAGTATTTACTTTAAAGCGAGGAGTTATAGATGTCTTGTGTAAATTATATATATGATAGAGATTATAAGGTCAGTTACTATAACATGTTAGTTTACATGGCAAGATTGTTGTGACTTTATAGTTTCAGGGCGTAATAGCAATTAGGTGAAATTTTAGGTCTTACAACTGATCTCACAAAGTCTCATTTCTATGCTTTTTCGAAATCTAGTTTAACCACCATCCAAGTTGTCTTACCATTCTTTCTCCTAAAGAGTGTAAGACTTTTTGAAAGACAACAATATTATCTCTGACAGATCTTTTTAGGATGAAATTGGTTTGTTCATGACTAATAAGCTTATTTAGTAAAGATTTAATTCGATTAACTAGACATTTAGTGACTACTTTATACATGGTTGTACACAAACTTATTGGTTGAAATTCCTTGACTCTATTAGCCCCATCATTTTTAAAATAAGGATAGCAAAGGTTTTATTAAGGTCATGTAGCATTAGTTTAGTTCTCATAATTTGACCAACTGTGTCATAGACTATCAGCCCAACAATATCTCAACAATTTTAAAAAACCTAAAATGTAATCTATCTATACTAGGAGTCTTATTGCTACTAATGCACTAAAGAGCTTTCTTAATTTCCACATTTATCAACGAACCATGCAAGGAATGTTGTAATTCTTCACTTAAAATTCTTTGCTTTCTTTGCTACAACTGAGAACATCTCCAATTTCCTCTTTAAAGTAAAATGGTTTTCAAAGAAACTTAAGAATAGCTTCTTTACTCCCTCTTCATTCTCTACCCAATTCCCTACCACATCAAAGAGCCTACAAATGCGAGTCTTCAATCATGCTTGCATGAAAAAAAGTGTGTTTCTTTCTTCTTCAATAACCCATTTGCATCGAGCTTTAACAACCTACAACTTTTCCTCTTACTTAGTAATCCATTTTAACTCTTTTTGGAGCCATTGTTCTCTATGAATGATGTAAGGCCTAAATATAAGCTAAATAACCGTATAATCAAATTTAGTATACAAAGTTTAAAGTGATCGATTAAAGAATCCGATCAAACTTAAATTATAAATTAAAACTAGAAATATTAGTAAAAATGACCCCATAAGTTTGAATTTAAGAAAACAAATAATAAAATAAGAAAATATAAAATTTTCAAATTAAATTTTAAGTATATTACTTGTTATTTATCAAAAGTACGTAAAATACATTTTGATAACTAATAAATTGCTAGAAATAGATTATATGTATACTAAAAATCATAGAATGACCTAAATAATATTTAGGAGTGTTTACTTGTACCTCACATGTATTTACGTATATGTAGAAATATGCGAAATTACCTAAATTGCTTAAAATTTGTTAAAAAATTGCTAAATAATTAAAGACAATTATAAAAAAAATTAAGGAAAAATAAAAAAAAATTAGAGAGATAGTGAATGATTCAGATCTAGTCATGGTAGCAAGGGGAAAAGAAAGAAAATATTAACCAATAAAAAACAAACACATAAAAAGCAAAAATAGAAGGGATATGAGCCTTGTCTTGTCCTAATTAATGCACAATAATTCCTTTATAACCTTATAAATAGTAAGAAAATTTTCAGAGCTCATTTGATCAGTTGGAAACTGAAAAAAATTGAGAGAACTGAAATTAAGAGGGAAATTAGGGTTTTAGAAAATTTTTCCCCAAATCTATGCAGTTAGAGCAAGTAAGCCAAACCCACACATCACTACCCGGAATTGAACCACCACCACCACCACCACCCCACTCCAAACCGACCGCCTGGACTCGCTGACATACCTGAATTGGTGTTGGAAACCAAAAAGCTCGCGAACTAGGTTAGTCTTAAATCTCCTCCGATTTTGTAAAATTCCTTAAAATTATTAATTATGCTTAGAAAATTGTGAAATTTATTATTCTAATGTTTTATTGTGTGAGATTTAGGGAAAAATAGTGGTTAAGTGTAATCATATATGTAAATATAGGATTTTTAAGAAATTGGATAAAACCGAACATGTTTAGAATTAGAAATAAATAGGCTTAGGAGTATAGTTTGGAGCTTAAATTTTTTTTGTAGAATACTTAAGTGGTATGGAATAATGCTATGAAGCCATTTTTTTAAAATTAATTTAAAAAATTTTTAATTAATTTTCTAGCCCTAAAATGATGAGAAAAATAGGTAATTTTGGCTTAATTAAGTGATTAAATGATTAATTACTGATTTAGAGAGTAATTAAATATTTAAAGATGTTAATCTCCAATGTGAAAACCTAATCCTAACATTTGGAGTGTTAATTGTAATTAATATGGGAATTATGTAGTAATTGTAGGAAATTTAGTAATATGTGAAGTTGAGATTTTAATAAATATGAAATAATAGATTAAATTGGATAATATAATAATAATATCAATACAAAATAAATCTAGTACAAAAAATTAATTTTAGGTAATTGGATAAAAAATGTAAGATTTTCTCATATCAGGAGTAAAATTCGGTACCATAATTAAGATTAAAGTGTACCGAATATGTTCGAATACTAAATTAAGACTTAATATGATATTAGAATACTCGAGCTTAATATAATTAATTTTATATTAGGATTTGAGCGTATTTAGGATTCCTCGTAGCTGAAAATAATTTAGAACCAAAACTAGAATCCAATTCAAAAACCGAACCCCGAGCTAATATAAAATAAATCGTTAGTAAATAATAGGTATATATGGAGAAGTAAGTTAAACCATAACTTAGAATATGTATCATCAAAGTATAAGTATTAAAAAGACGTATTTATATTATAGGATACATAAAGGCGAACCAACTTGCAATTGAGTGATTGAGCGACCGAGAATTCCAAGTAAGTTAGGTTTATTACTTCACCGTATTTGAAGTACTATTTTAGGGTACTCGGAGATTTAGGATTGTGTATGATTATGATTATAAGTAGTTTTATGCATATGCTTGCATATCTGACTTCGTGTTAGAATTTGTGTTGTGATTGATAATTGTTATGACTGGATTGGTATGAAATTGTTTGAACACCCTAAATTGAATCTAATTCTAATCGACCCTAGCACCCTAAATTATCATGCATTATAACCCTTTAGGGGATCATTAGGATTCTCCAACTAAACACCGACACTTTTGAAAAAGATAGTGTTGGATAGCAAATTGGTCTTTTCCTCATCCTTAGTCGAACTAAGTGATAGGAGAGGAGGTTGTGGTGAGGATGAGGGCATTGGTTCAAAGGATAGTTTTAGGAGGAGCAATGTCTTCATTGTACAAACCTGGGTTTGGTTGTGAGCAGTTGCATAACATGAAAACTCCTCAACCCGGATTAAAGCAAGTGAAATTACTTTAACTTTGCAACGGACCGGATTACGTTATGTAATGATACTTACTTGTTACATTGCATGAAAATAATTACTTGATAATCTTATTTGTGTTTGTATACATTTATGAGTCTCTAATTCAACTTATTGGGCTATATTGCTCGTACCCGTATAGATCCTTTTACAGGTGCCAACTTCTAATTACTTCGACTAATATGTCGCCCTACAACCATTCGAAGGTTAGTTCTCTTTTGAAGCTTGAGGTTGTGAGGATCAATTTGCCTAATAGTTAATTTATATCTAGAGTTTCACTAATATCTTTAAGATTGAAAGCTTGATATTCGATATGTAAACTAGCTGACTGTTATGATATGATATAGAATCACCTGAGAATTCTACAGTAATATATATGTAATTATATATATATATTGACTTAAAGTTTTAATATTTACTATAACTCTAGCTAAATTCTTAATTAAACTGTTTACTTCAAAGTAAGAAATTATCGCCGTCGCCGCCGCCGCCTTATGTAGATCATATCTATGATAAACACTATAAGGCTAGTTACTATCATAGAATAGTTTACACGGTGAAACTGTTGCAATTCTACGACTTCATAACGTAACAAATGAGTTACTAGTTTAGTCTGGGGAATAATTCTTTCCAACTTGCATTTATGTGTTTCATAATAATTTTCTTCTTTAACAGAATAAAGTCCGCTAGGTCTTCCGGATATCTAAAGCTAGAAACATATAACTTAGAAGCAATTAACTTCTTAAACTCTAGGTGATCTAACCATATTGATTGAAACCACGACGATCTTAGATATTTTGGGCCTCTCCTTAGGTGCAACTAAGAGTTTAAAAGAATGGGAAGATGATCGAAATGATGATAAGAAACGTGAAAAATCTTTGCCTCAAGCAATAATCTTCTTTAGTTATAGTTAGCCTACGCCTTGTCCAACCTAGTTTTTATGAGCTCACTTAACATTTTTTATCTTTTCAACCAAATAAATTTCAACTTAATGAAGCCTAAATCCATCATAGCACAATCATTCGTGCAATCCTGATATTTTGTTTGCTCTAACTTGATTAACTCTACTTCCCCCCATTTCTCCTCCATACCAATAATCACATTAACATAATCCATCATTGACCATGGACCATCAACTTTCCCTGCCCTTTCTCTTAATCCATAGCACGACATATATCTACTCTTAGGGTGTGGGCTAACATAAATTGCAAAGAAAAACGATGGCGTAGGGGAATGGTGTGCTCGAACTTCCATGATGATGTGTTGACGAGAAAAATAAAGCTCACGAATAGCGACATCATCTTCATTCCATAAGACAATGATGCTGCCACTAAACCCCTCCGCTTCGACACAAAACATTCTATTGAAAAGTAAATATTGTTGTAAAGACTCCGTCGTTGCTCATTCTATCCTTATTTCGGTTAGAATAACTACATGTAGCTCATCTTTAGCGATAAGATCCTGTATCGCTTACCTCCTTCCACCGAAATTTGCACCCCATACATTCCAAGCAAGAACCTTAAAAGATTTGGGATTCATATCAGAAGAGAGAGTGTTCATGAGATTCGGATTCATCATCCTAAACGTTAATTCGTACCATCGATCAAATCACAAATCCTCCTTGAAGTGTTTAATTTCCATCCTCCACGGACATGGCCTGAAAGCGATCCGGGTGAACACCATTTGCACTTCCTAAACTGTAATCAAGACTTTCTTCTCTTGGACTTCATGAGTGACAAAGTGAAGGGGATGCGTTGAACCTCCAACTAGTCCATCTCACTCAAAATAACCTTCCGCACTAGAATCCTACATTTCCTTTCTAGTATATCTAGAATGTCTCCTCCTAGAATGTTGACTCTTATCATCAGCATTTTCGCATTCAAGGAGCCATCTACTATAGTGATAATGGTCTTCTTTTCCTGTAAGTCCATGCTTCCCGTACCATCGGTAAGAATATGATTTCCTGGACTCTGTCCCTTTTCCACTTTACTGGAGACATGACTATCCCTAGACCTCTGCTATTACCTACCATGAAAATTTTCACTTCCCAAATTCGTAAATCCGTATGCTGATCCGATAGGCGTGAGGTGGCATGGAGGATCTAAACTGAAATATCCATCTGCACCATGTTATCGAGCAAGTTTCTTTAGAGAAAATTCCATAGGACTATCTAGTGAAATAAGATATACACCCGATCTCGCATGTATGAGTTTAATATTATTTAATATATTCTACGTGTATTTCAATTTCTCAAGCAAAACTTTATGTTCAAGATTTGGCCCCATCACTTTCGCAATAAAAATTCTTTTCCAAGGGGTACACATGATTCCTTTTCTAATCTAGAAAAATTAACACAGCAAACACTTGGATCAGCAATACCAATTGATTGATGGTCCTCTTCATTAACACTTTCAGTATCATGTTCCATATCATTACTTTCTAGAGAACCTTGGGAGCAAAATTTCTTATAGGCTCTTGGAATGTTAGTCAATATTGTATCTTTGGAAGATAATTTCTTTGTCTTTCCATCATGAGATCCATCTGTGAAAAAAATTTCCTACACTTTTATTTGACCAGATCCTTCAATCACCATACGTTTCCTGTTTTCTACTGCGATGGAATTGGTCACTATCTTCATCGTTGGACAGTGAAAGGGGTGCACTCCTAAGTTTTTCTTGGAGAAAGGAAGGAGGTGTTTATACTGAAAGTACTTCATGTTTTGCAATAATAGATATACATTTACAAAAATAAAAAATAAAAATAAAATAAAAAAATAAGTGCATCCATTATTTAGTGTGTGTTAACTTGGGGAAATCGCTATTTCATTTGCCCTTTATTCCTTAAAAGGGGAGTATTGTGGTATTCATTTTACCAAATTGCAATTCATTAATTCTTAAAATCTATTTAGGATTCCTTACCTAAACCTAAGAATTAAAATTCTTAGACAAAAAGACCTTCATCGCCACTTTGTCTTCTTCAATACGAGACCTTTCACCACCGTTATCCCCCATCAGCACCGCCACTTACCAACCATAACACGCTGTCCAACACACTTTCGTCACTGTCGCAGCTATACTTCACCTCCACTACCACCAAACTCCTTGAGCCAACAATAACTTTGGTGACCTAACAATCACATATATGGTTGAGTCCAAAAGTTTGACCTATGGATCCAAGAGACGAGTCTTTATTCTTCATAAGCCGTATAAGGGATAGTCTTTAACAGTTAAGGACAATATGGTTCAACCATATACCATATTGCAGTACCCCTTGCAAGCGTACGACCCAATCTCGATACAACCCCTATTCCAACGAGCAGCCTCTACTTCTAGTTTAAGCGCCTAATGCCTTAGATTTGGCCACCCTTAATTGATTTGCTAACGAACCTTAGAAGCCCCTTTTGTTTCTTGATCTAATAGTTTTATACTAACAAAAGATGTTCATCTAGTAATTATGTGCTGTGGGTTCCAATTTGCAGAAGGTGCGATTATTGGTGGTGTAGCTGGAGTGTCAGTAGTTGCGACATGGTGTATGGTCGATGGTAATTGGTCGTGGTAGTGTTGTCGAGAACTTCTTGTTGAGTTGTGCAGCTGGTTTTGTCCATGAAGAAGGTGCTCTTGTATGGTAAACATGATAAGGCCAAAGTGTTGGTGGTGTGGCTAGAGAGTCGATAGCTGGTCATATCCAAGAAGATAATGTTAGTCTTAAAGAGACAAGATAGTCAATTATCTTTTATTATGTGTCTATTTTTAGATTTTTTTTTTTTTTGTCCAACTAAATAATATAATAAGTTATTATGGGCCTACTCAATTCCTAAAAATGCTAGTAGGGATTTACTTGTTCAGTGAAGTGAACAAGGCGTTAATATTTTAGCAAATTCTCCAATAACATCCCTTAGTATTTCCCATAGCATGACAGCAATGAGAGGAATATGCCATGTATCGCAGGAAACTAATGTCCTGCTCATGTGTATGATAATTGTGAGGATAGACATACAATGATCCTTTTGCAAAAGAGATAATATATTCAATAGGTAGTGTTCTACCCACTCTAGGCATGTGTTTGATTTGATCTAATGTTAACAGAAAGGAGCACATACATTTGATAATGTGGTACACTTTGGTCTTGGTTTTTTTTTTTTTTTACTGCATAACCCCAATGTAAATCGAACTAACTGTATATAAAAAAATAGATACATTTTTTAATAATTTTTTTATATGTAAGAAAATGGTTCTACATGTAATTAAAATAAAATAAAAAGAAAAGAAAAGCTTCATAATCAATCTCAAAATTCTATGTATTAAAAATAAATAAATTATTTAAATATAGGCGCAATCAGTCAATCTAACTTTTCGCCATGGTGAGTATTTTAAAATGCATCAGCATTACACCTATACTTTCGTTTCATAACATATTAATATCGGCAACAAAGCATATTTTTACACACTACGAAAGGACACCTTGAAGCCCAAATTGGTGTTTTTGCGTTTATGGACTTTAATATGGTCAAACTGTGACACTTGTAATCCTATTTTAGTTTCCAAGGTCATGAGACTAGTTACGTTTTCTATTATAATTTAAGTCCCATTATCATGTATATGCCATTTTACTTCTAGCTTATAAAAGTCTTTTCCTCCGTGTTATATAGAAGGGCAAAAATATTTAAATAACAGATAGACCATCTCATGTCTACTTTCGATTCAATCACTGTATAAAAATAAAAGTAGAAATTAAAAGGGAAATTTACATTATAAGTTTATGTCAAACCCTAAGACGATATTTATTAAATAAGCCGACCTTCTTAGGATAATAAATCAAACACTAATGACATAACCTTAGATGAGACATGGTCCCATCCTTAGTGGGGCGTACATTCTTTTCTCACACATGATACCCAAGGCTCGTCCAGAAGTCTTACGAACAGTGAAAAATCGCCTTCAAAAATGCAATTTCTCGAAACGATCATAACATTGCTTGTGCACCACAAGGACCTTCTTGTTCTGCCCAGGTTTATGCTGTGGCGGCGGCTTTTGCCTCTTTGTTATCTTCCGTCTTTGCACTTCCGGGGGAATAAAAATCGCCTTGTTGATATCTTGAAGAACATCCGTTTCGGAATCGTAGCGATTGGATAAGTTACAGAACAAATGGAGTACTTTCAAGCATGCAAAATGGATGGGTTTGATGGATTTCGGCATATCGTCGTCCTCAGAATCATCCGTTAGTATGTGTTGAAGCGACCGTTTCTTCCTTTCATATAGAAGCATTTGTGTATGCAATATAATTTTTCTAATCTTACGATATAATAATATTATGCGAATAACATGTTATTTGCTTATATATTTCATATAATAATTGATTGATAATTTATTTCTTTTACTTAGTTTATATCTGTTTTTTGTCTTTTACTGTTATTGAATCTATGGTTTTTTGGCTCATTTTCTTATAGTTTTCCGTGCGTTAATGAAAATAAACTATGGAATAGGATAGGATCTCGAGTTTATAAAAGTTTCTGCAAATTCAATGAGAGAATCTATACTAGGACGTGGATGTAGGTTACGAGAGAAAGTTTAGTTTAAAAATTGCTTTTACTATTTATTTTTTTGTTTGATGGAGGATTTCGATTTTCAACGATCCTAATGGTCCGTATGATAATAAAAGAATGTCCATAATATTTTTATAAACACGTGTATTTATATTTTATTTTTATAGAACATCTAATAAATGGTGTATTAAGTTTGAATCTTTGCGATCAAACAATCGGTATGTCTCGAGCTAGACAACATAGAAAATGGATTGAACTCTAGGTGTGACATCCACTAAGCGGATTATAATTTTTGTTTTCTTCAATTTAGTGTACTAGCACCGAACTTTTTAAAAAAATTAAATGCAACTCAAATTATTTATATACATATCACATCTTGAAAATAATCATAACTTAATAATTTATGAATCACTTTTATAAAAAAGTACACATGACTAATAAGCCATTTGGCAAAATTATAGCCTGTTTCCCCACTCCCAAAAAGAGAAGAAAGAAAAACGGTGAACCTAATTTTGAAATCCTCAATGCATTTGTCCCTCCAACATCCACTTATCTTCTATTATCCACCGTTTCTTTTCTATTTCCCACTCTATTCTTAGTTTCTACTTATATTTTACCTCCTGCAATCTTTTTTCTCTCTTCTCCACTCATCAAACCCAATAAGAGGGGGAATTCTTAAGATCAGTCGTCAGCTAGCTCACAACTTAATTTCCTGTATTCTAATCATTTTATGCAATCTTTTCATCATACAATGTTTTCTTTATAGTATCTCTGATATAAGTTTTATCAAAAATTTTTTAAAAAGTTTGCACTTCTTATGGAAATATCAGTTAGTACGCTAGAATTTCGTTGGTTACTCGAGTAACATATACCCTTCTTCTCTTATATCTTTACCGCTTAATAACAGATGGAATGATGAAGGCTTATACAGACACAGTAAGGTTACACTTGATGATCTCATCACAGTAAGTTGTAGGCAAATGTTTCCGACAAGACATGACATAAGAGACGAGCCTCACCATTTAGCACGTGTTTTGTGCTTCCAAGTAATGAAGACCCCAAAAACATGACAAAACGATTATATGCACCGTTAATATTTATAAACGTTACAAGAAATGAAATTGCGCTTTAAAAATTTAATAGATGTATCCATATCTATAATAATTTAAAAGACATATTTACAATATCTTCAACGTATAATGAATAAGAAGTATTATGGTCACATGGTCTTAAAATCAACAGAAAATTACAAACACAGCCCAGATTTTTGAATTTGAGACTCTTATACAGCCTCTCACTTGCCATTAAATAATATGTTGTATATAGGTGGAAATAGTAAATCTATCTTCTCAACTGGTAACAAATACTAAGAAAAAAGAGAGGATCCATTTCGCCAATTATTTTTGAAAACTTTGGTAATCATATCCAACTGCAGCTTATTTAATTGTTGAACTATATCTCTCGTTGTATAATATTATGTTCCATGATAAGTTTTTTAAAGTTCATAAATACCCCTAAATAAGTTTAACTATTACATAGCTAAACACCTTCATAATTTTCATACAGTAGAGTTAGTACATACAAAAGGAGTATTAAAGTATATCTGAAAAACCAAATAAGTTTAGAAATATATAAATATTTCAGTATAAGTTTCTTAATTGTATAGGCACCGTCTCGTAATTTATATGAAGATGGACTCAAATGTATATTAGAGGAATATGAATGTACAATCGAAAGGCAAAAAAGATGTCATTGTGGGTACGGTGAGCATGATTTACCCTAAAATAAAATTTGAAATACACTTCTCTTCTGGCCTTGACCATTTCTATATGTACTCAGAGGTAGGAAATATTTGAGGCTTGGTGAATGTACACCATCTATAAGTGAATATATGACGAATGCCATGACATCAATAGCTAGGCATTCCAACATCATGTTTTGTAGATAGGAAAAGTGAAAACTACACCCCACCACAAAATTTGGACAACCCCATGTTCAAATACAATTAAGCTACTCATGGTAACTCTGAGATTGTTGAATGACATACATAGCTACCAGTTAAGTTTTACCTTTATTAACCTCAGAATAAACTTTCATATTTTCCAAGTAATTCTTAAAAGATTTAGAACTCTATTAGGCAAATTACAAATTAAATAGTCTAAGAATGGCCACAAATTCTTAAAAAAGATTTTTAAGAAAAAAAAAAATTACTAGAATTAATATCTGTACAATGTTTTGTGAGTCTCTACTAGGTAAATATAACACTAGCCAAATTTGAGCGATGTCTAATTGATAATATTGTGTATAACCAATGTTTGATTAGGTATGCAATAATGATTAAGAACACTGTCAGCATTTGCAATAGAATTATCTTTAATTATGATCATAACCGACCAACCATTTTTATTTGCGCCCAGTGGATCGTAAAATTGTAATATTTCTCGTAATTTTATTTTATTTTAATATTGTCATCTGTTATCAACATTTTCACCGATTTAATAAAATTATCGTGTTTTTGGTAGTGTAGTTCCTCTGTGGAAAAATAAATAATACTAAATGTCCATCTAATTTGTAAAATACGTGTATATTTATTTGATTGTTATAAACATACAGATTTATAAAAAAATTACCAACTTTTTTGCATGTTTGGCATAACTATTAAATTTCTGGCAATTTCATTGTATTTTCATTACCAACTTTTTCACCGATTTGGTGAGACTGTCTTTTTTGACTTTTGTTTAAAAAAAAAATGTTGTTAAATTGTATCGAAATCAATAATACCAGCTTCTTGTCTAATTTAGTAAAATGCTTGTATATCTGATAAATTTATCTAATTGTGATAAATACACAAATTTAGAACTATTTCCAACTTTTTCTTAGATTTGGTTAATATGTTATGTCTCGTAATTTTATTTTATTGTAGTAAGTTTTCCAAATTATTATCTGTTACCAAATTTTTCACTCATTTGGTAAAACTATCATATTTTTTCTAATGATGTTCAGTTGTGGTAAAATCAATAATACCAATTTTTTTTTTAATTTAATTTAGCAAAAATGTGTATATCTAATAAGTTCCCTGATTGCAATAAATACACAAATTTACAAACTCTTGTGCGCAATAAATACACATGATTTAAATTCTAAGTCTCAATACGACTTAAGCCAATACTTGCTCGTTCTCCAGACACATATACATATATACATACATACATATAATATGTACAAGAATTAAGTTTGGCTAAAAATGTTTTTTAAGTGCAATAAAAGGTTACAACTTGTAATGTTTCTGGTAAGCTCGTTTTTATCTATCATGTTACGTACTGCCAGAAGGTTAATAATATTCGATAAGAGGCACAACCCAAGTTACCGACATAAAACCTTAGCTGCAGATATTTGAATCCATTTTGATTTCTGGTCTCAATACATAAAACATCGAAGCAAAAAGAGAGCATTTGTACAACTTCCTCAAGCCATTGAAAATCTTTCTCTGAAAGTGTAGTTCTATTTTAAGAATAATAACATTCCTCGACGCCCAAACCCTGATTACCTGACCAAGATAGATATGTTTAAAACCTCTGCCAATAAGTACTCCTAAGCCAAAATTTAATCAATCATACACACTCAGGACCCCAAATAGATTTAAATCCATCACACCCAGAAAATACAATAAGGAATATATAAGCTCAGTTTCCTTCAGAGAACTCGCTAAACCTCCTGCAACAAGAGAGCTCATCGTCTCCTCATTCCACGGCCGCGGAAAGCAGCACCTCCACGTCCTCTACCTGCCATGGCACTGGCAGCAGCCTCTCCTTGGGCACTCTCGGAATGCATCAAATGCAATCACGGAAATCTGAAAGAACCATCTCCATATAACAAATTGAGATTAAAGGCATCCATGCTACAAAGAAAACAAATAACTCCAACTTAAACTGTTAAACAGTACAGAAGAGCAAGACCCAAGAGATTTTTCCAAATCTATCATATTTCTGCAATTTTCACTATGCACGTGAGTTATAAAACATGCAGCTTCTGCTTGAACGAGCAAAACCCATCAAAATGCTTGTCAGCCCTATTACTAATACCCATTTCAGCTTTTTCACCTATTGAAAAATGCAACATGTAAGTAAAAAGGGAGAGGAAATAAAAAAGAAAAAGAAAAAGAAAGGAAGAAAGAAAGAAAAACCAAAAAACTACATTTAACAAACAGAAAGCATAAGTATCTCGTGACACGAGACTCCATTGGAATATGGATAAGATGAAACATGGCCTCTTACTTCAAACATATGCACAGTAATCAGATACCTTAGGGTTCTCCACCGTTTCATCCACACTCAAAATAAGGCATGCTGCCTTGGTGGCAGCGTTTATAGCATTAATCTGCACAAGTTGCACGCAATGACAGATGTCAGAAGGAACTTGGTAATACAAATTATTACAGCCTGTAATGCCACATTAAAGTGTGCATTGCCAGTCTGGATAAGAAACAAACCTTAATAACATAAGGTTCACAGACAGAGTTGGCAAATGAATCAGCAATTTCACCAGTATTAATGTCCATACCATAAGGTGCACCCTCCCCTGTCATGGATGTCAATGCAAATACTCCATCAGCACCTTGCATAAACTTCTATTACAATTACTCTAGGGAAAATCATTTCCCGAGGGAGGGAGGGTTGGGGAAGTTAAAAAGCTGACCAGATGGAGGGGCATGCTTCTGTCTTAATTTATTTAACACGTCAGTTGCATCAAAGCCAGCATTGTCACAGAGTTGTTGAGGAATAACCTGTAATAATGCAACAAACAAGACAATCTTACAAACTCACAACAAGGACACATTCTCAAAGAAACAATCAAATCTAAAGCTTTCAACAGTTCCTTCAATTCAGATTTTTCTGGTTTGTTTAATTATACAAATGCCTCTTAATTTTTGCGACAATTTAATAAAAAAGGATAAAGTCATTAAAAGTACGTCTAATTAGTTTAATATAAACCTGTTTGAGATAGTCTTGTCTTCTGATTCTATAACTTTGAAATGAATCGTGAACATTTGGAACTCCTTCACATAAGCATCAACACCTGATCCTCTTTGTCTTGACTCTTGCAACATTTTAAATGTGTCCTACAGATAATAGTTTAGAACAAATATCATTCTCATCACTCTCTTCATCTCATCGCAATCTCTAACTTCTCTCTCTTATTCTCTTCATAGTGTAGCTTGCAAATTCTTCCACAATAAGGCGGCATATCCTATGAATTCCAAGATAGTAAGTCTTACTTTAGCATTTTCAGGAACTTCATGACATTCAAATCGCTTCTCTATCTTATCAACCTAGTCTAAATAGTTATCAGCATCACCACTACAAGAGAAGCTTGGGATTTGCAATCTTAGCCCTTCTACCTTAAGAGCTCGAACATTTCTTTCTTCGAGTTCAGTGTACTCCTCATCTACTTCTTCTATTTTCTCTGATGCAAACCTTCGTTGAGCAATTCTATTCACTCCTCCAGCTCAGGGTAGTCTAATTGGGAAATTACCTAGGCTAAGTCAACCATTACCTCTTTCGGGTAGTTTATTCACTTGTCCTCTATTAAGGTCATCTTTAGCTCATTGCCTATCTTCATTTATAGTAGTTACTAAGCTAGTCGCCAAGATGGCGATTCGTGCTCCCCTTTGGGGAAGTACTTTACTCTAGTTTACTTTAAATAATGGTGTTGAGGAATAAAGATGGCATAAACAAAATAGGAAGCACTTCACTCTCTTTAGCTCATTAGTTGTATTCACCCTAAATGGTCAATCCTACCCTTCCTTGTTAGAGTACAGTCAGAACTCCCTTAAGGGCTCATACCACTAGTGAGATTAAGAGCTTACTCGTTCATGCTCCCCTTGAGAAGCACTTACTTAAGCTTACTTTCTATCACTCGATCTCTCATTTGTGGATTGGGGAGTATAACTTCCTTATTGTCCATGCCCATTATGAGCACCACTATCTTGGTTTTTGAGAGTTCCTTGAACACTAAAGTCCGACATTATTTAATACTTCAATATACTAACTCTTTCAGTTAAAGCAACTAAACTATACTCAAGGGAGATCAACTCAATATCTTGCACTTCAATTGTTACTAGAACAATACTAGTAATGCTCAACACAGTCACAACCAATAAAACCTACATAGTCTATTTTATGAGTACCAAAATAGAGAAAAACAGAGTACAAACTTCCATAACCCAGAAAACTAATCTAACACTCACTTTAACTACTTATAGCGTCTATAACAATCTCAAGTCTCAACCCACTAACTACACACAATGTACTATGGTAAGACACTTAAGAGCACAAAATGCTAAAAACTTACTTAAACGTAGCCAAGCACCAATACTAAGATGATACGAACAATGGTCATGGATGAATATACGACTGAAGGTATTTCATGAAACAGGGGGATAGGTCTGAACCATAAGATGGCTCGAAGAATAAATGGAAGTCAAGGTTTGAGCAAAGGTTCTTATGCACCAATGTAGGATATGATGCACCAACATCTCATACGAGCTCAAGCTACACTTGATATTATGTATAAATACAATTGAAAGCCACTCACTATTAGTCCACGATCAAATGGCTTAGATAAAAATAAGGAGAGCAAGTAAAGCAAGTAGAGAACTTAGCTTGAAAGGGAAAAAGTTCTATATTCAGTATTCTAGATGATACGATTAATACATGATACAGATATTTATATGGTCCAATTAGGATAAGTCTTATGTTACTAAAAATTACTAAAAAGAATCCTGTTAGAAAAGTAAAAGTAAACAATATGTAAGGGCTAATTAGTAAACAGACAACAAGGAATATCCTAGGCAAAGGATAGTAAAGATGTTAAAGTGTGGGATACGTATTTGCTTCTCAATCTGGTGGTCCAAATGGGCGTTAGATGCCCAGCAAAGCTAAGATGTCTGGGTTAGCTTCAAGTCGGCAACTTGGCAGGTTAGGGGTTTAGGGAGCACTAGTCCTAAAAGTGGGAACTTGGCAGCTCGGGCTTGGAAAGTCAACTCTACAATGGGTCAACTTGAGCTCGACACCTATCAGCTCAAAAATAGGCAAATTCAATTATTGGCTCTGATTAAGATTAGCATATTCAATAGCTTCTTCTTCTTTTACTTGTAAAATAGTGATCAAATTAGGGGAGCTTGGAAGATATGCCAAGTCAGCTTAGAGGAACTTCTCTTTTTTTGGGGTTAGGTCCATTTGGGCAATTCGGTAGACTAGGGAGATGAGTCTTTAGGCTTAAGATCTCGTAATTAATCCTTGATTCCTATTAACCAAACTCCTTGAGCTAACTATAACTTTGAACTAATAATCATATATATGGTCAAGTCCAAAAGTTTGACCTATGGATCTAAGAGTCGATTCTTTGTTCTTTGTAAGTTGTATAAGGGATAATCATTAATAATTAAGGACAGTACAGTTCTACTATACACCATATTACCAGCACCCCTCGCAAGAGCCCATGTACGGCCTAATCTCCTTACAAACCTTATTCCAACAAGTAGCCTCTACTTCTAGTTTGAGCACCTAATGCCCCATATTTGCTTACCCTTGATTGATTTGTTGAAGAACCCTAGAAGCCCTTTTTGCTTCTTAATCCAGTAATTTTGTACTAACAGAAGGTGTTCATCTAATAATTGTGTTGCAAGTTCCAATTTGCAGAAGGTGCAATTGTTATTGTGTAGCTGGAGTGTTGGTGGTTGCAACATGGTATGTAGTTAGTGGTAATTAGTCATGATAATGTTGTTAAGAACTTGTTAAGCTTTGCGGCTAGTTTAGTCCAAGAAGAAAGTGTTCATGTATGGTAAAGATGATTGGGCCGAAGTGTTGATGGTGTTGCTGGAGTGTTAGTGGTTGTTTGTATCCAAGAAGAAATTGTCCAAGAAGATAATGTTGGAGTCTTAATGAGGCAAAATAGTCGATTATCATTTATTATGACTCTATTTTCATATGCTTTTTTTTATGTAGCTAAATAACGTAATAAGTTATCATAAGTCTATTTAATTCCTCATGAATAAGAATGCTATTGTGATCTATTCATTTAGTGAAGTGAACAAGTTATTAGTATTTTAGTAAGACCTCCAAAAACATCCCTTAATATTTCCTTCAACATGAAGGTAATGAGAGGAATATGTCATGTATTGCAAGAAACTAATGTCCTATTGATGTATATGATAATTGTGATGATAGACATACAATGATCCTTTTACAAAAGAGGTAATAGATTCAGTAAGTAATGGAACAAAATATCATCTTCTACCCCCTACAGCTATGTGCTTAATTTGATCTAATATTAATTGAAAGTGTTACGCCTTGAAGCCGCAAAGTCACAATAGTCTCACTTTGTAGACCAACTTATGATAGTAACTGACCTTATCAGTTACTACCGTAGATATGATTTACACAAAGCGTCCATAACTCCTTATTTTGAGGTAATCGGCTCAATTAAAATTACTGTCACATCCTAAAGCGATAGAGTCGTAACAGTTCCGCCATACAAACCATTATAAGATAGAAGCTAATCATATAACTGTCATCTTAGACCTGATTTACGTAAGGTGTCCACGACTAACCTGCTTTGAAGTAAATAGTCCATTAATTAAATAAGTTATTTACCTAAAAAAGTATAGAAACATATATATATACTAAGATTCAAGTATTACAAATAATGTTTATAGGGTTTTATTATCCTATACTTCTTAAATAATACATTATTTGAAAATGAAAAATTCTAAATAAAAGCTAAGACCTTAAAAATATATTTGTGCTTCAGATGTATTTCCTTACTCTCCAAAGTCTAGCAGTTGTTAGCTTTAAGGTAATTATAAACCGCTTTCTACCTAGCACCTGCAACAAAGTCTATAGGTATGTCAGCAACTACAGCTCAGTAAGTTGGGGTGGAGACTTAAACCATATAATAAACACAAATATGATTATCAATCAAATCATTAAGTACAATGCGTATTCAAACAAATGCCATTACACGATATTATCAGACCCGTCGTAAGATTAGAGAATTTGAATTTGCTTTAATCCGGGTTAAAGAGTTTCCGCTAATGCAACAGCTTACGATCAAACCTAAGCTTATGCAATAAAGACACCGCTTCTCCCACGACTACCTTTGAACCATTGACTTTAACCTTACTACGACCTTCTCTTCTGTCACTTAGTTCAACTAAGGATGAAGAAGGGATTAATCATGTCATCCAGCGCTATCCCTTTCGAAGAGGTCAGTATTTGGCCGGAGAATCCTAATGCTTCTCTAATGAGTTGTTATACATGTTCGATTTACTATTACAAGTCATATATTTGATCAGATCCAGTTTAAGGTGATTAATCACTCCATACAAATCATACAAATACAAGTCAAATAGCAAGTCGGTATCAAATCAGCAGCTCAAAACAAATACATACATATAACCAATTATCTAATAAGCACAATCAAGTACAATTCAAGCCTTCGAGTACTACAAATAAGTATTCCAAAATATAGTGAAGTATTAAACCCAACTTATCTCAACTCCCCGTTTGCTCACTTGAGGTGGGAACTCGCTTAATCAATTGCCAATGATCCCTATAATACCAATGTTGTCTCAGTTTTCCTATAATTGTTATTAATTAGTTTTTATCCTATAATACTTATTGTTATCTTTGGTTTAAGGTTTAATATATCCAATTATCTAAGTTCTCAAATTTTTTACAATTATTATGGGTTTGTGGTTAAGTTTGAGTTTAGTTTCTGCATCGATTTTTAAATTAGGTTTTAATTCACTTTCTAAGTACAATTTTATACACAAACCTTAGAAACTCGTTTTAACCCATAATGTAAAATTAATCACATTACTTTCGAGTATTCTCAATATTATTTTTGGTCTCTAACTAATGTTCCAGTCCGTTCGGTACATTTTGATCCTGATTTAACTACTGAATTTATTTCCAATGTAAGAAAATTTTACATTTTTTATATAATTACCCTAATTTAAGTTTTCTACCAAATTTTATATATATTCCTATTATTAGTATAATATCAATTTTTATTATAATATTTTATATTTATTATATTTCCAATATTTACATATTATGTATTATTACCTATTATGTACATAATACACATCTAATATTTCTATCACTCCAAATATCATTCCCCATCATTAATTAACATCTCAAAATATATATAAATTCGTCCTAAATCATATTTTACTCCTAATAACCCTAATTTACAAAATTAACTTAAAATACATCATTTTTACCTATTAATATATACTACATAATGTCCTAATAATTACATCTAACCTCCTAAATGTTATAAATATCATACTTCATTACATTTCAACATCCTAAAATATATAATTATGCACTAAATCAATATTTATCTATTTAATTACCTAATTAACCCAAAACTACCAATTTTCTATATCATTTTAAGGCCTAAAAATTTCAAAAGTTTATTTTTACAAATGGGATTCATAGTATTGTTTTATAACCCCTAAATAGTTTACACAAAAATTTTAAGCTCAAAACTACACTCTTAAGATCATTTATTTCTTACTTGAACAAAGTTTGGGTTTGTATTGTTTCTTAAGAATGATATATTTCTAGACATAAATTTATCAAACTAAAATTTTTCCCTAAATCTACATAAAATAAAACATCATAATAATAAAATTCATAATTTTCTGAATAAAATTAATAATTTTAATAAATTTCATAAAATTGGGTTGGAATCGGACTCACCTAGCAGTTGGGATTCCGGCCACCAGCGATGTCCCTGGGTGTGTCGGCCAAGTTAGGTCGTGGTGATGGAGTGGTGTGGTGGTAGCTGTTCATTTCTAAGTAGCTATCGAGTGTGGGTTTCCTTCTAAAGCTTTAATTGTACAAATTTTTTGTAATTTTTGTAAAAACCTTAATTCCTTCTAAATTTTGGTGCTCTCTAATTTTTTAGGGTTTCAAATTGACCATATGAGCCTTTGTAAAAATTTGGCTATTTATAGAGATCTTGGGGATTTTTTATGCATTAAATTGAGGTGATATGAGTCTTATCATCTTCCAAAATTGCTTTTTGTTTGGTTTGATTTAATTGGTTGCTTTAATTTCTTAAATACCAAGCTGCCATGCCTCAATTTTAGAAATTTTCTCATTTTCTCTTAATTATTTATGAATTTTTTTAATTAATTAACCTTATTTTAGCACATTTCGTGTATTTTAAGTAATTACGCGTATTTTTACCTACATGTAAATTTATATATGGTATAAATAAATACTCTTAAATATTATTTATGTTATTTTATGATTTTTAGTGTACATCTAATTTATCTTTAACGATTCGTTAGTTATCGGAATGCATTTTACACATTTTTGATAAATAACGAGTAATATACTTAAAATTTGAAATTTTTATATTTTCTTATTTTATTACTTATTTTCTTAAATTTGAACTCATGTGATTGTTTTTACTAATATTCCTAACTTTGTCGTAGAATTTGGACTGAATCAGACAGTTTGCTCGATCGCCTTAAATTCTACGAACCGAACTCCGAGTAACTAATTGTAAGGCTTACATTTTCACCCCTTTACAATTGTTTTGTTCTCAAAACTACTGTATATCTATGTATTGTTCACTTAACTAAGATTAACAGCTTATATTCTCTTATTATTCTAGAAATCGAAGAAACCACAAGTAACGCCTTACCTTTACTATATTAAGTTCTACTATAATTTCTAAATCTAGACCTTCGTCCTGTTGTACCTTTACTTATTTCGTGTCTCAACTTCTTTAACTTCTAAACCTGATTATCCATTATTTTTGTAGGTCACTTTACAACTTTGAAATCCATCTATCATTCTATTGAACTATCTTCTAATGAAGCTTCTGAATGGTCTTTCGATTAAGTCTCCACTACTTCTCTACCTGAACCTTTGCTCAATCTCTTAATTTATCTTTCAATTTCTCAATCCCATTTTCCTTCTTTGTATTCTGTACTTTGATATCATTTGTACCTTATTCTATTACTGCAATCCTCTAGTTGCTTATACTATCTTATAACTTAGTTTTATAACCTCTTAAGGTTTCTTGTTGGCTTATTCTCCATTTGTTCCTTGTTTTACTGATTCCTAAGTTTTATTTATGATCATTAGCGGTTTTAAGTTCACCTCATATCATTACCTTTCTTCTTATCCATAATCTTCTACTCACAATGTCTACGCCATTGATGTAGCTTCTCATTTGCTCTTCATACAGTTCAACATAAGATCAACAGAAGTAATTTGGCAAATCTTGACTTTTCCCCATCTCGGATTCAAATGAGATGGTTAACAACTCAATTTGACTTAACTCGACTAAATAAAAATGAATATGACTTTTGATTGACAGACTCAGCAAAAGAGACAGTATTAACAAGATCTAATTACTTGACAAAACATGATACAACAGAATACACCGATAAGATTAACTTAACATGTGACTCAACAATAATGAATTGACAATTTTAGATTTGCCATTCCTCTACTGAGTTACCTATTGCAGCTGCTCACATGAAGTGTATTGTAACTTCATAGCTTTCTCATGCATTAGGTTATCTCAATGAATTTTCCTTTGATCACCAATTCAACATTTTCAATATTCATCGAAATTTCTTCTGTAAATGTAGTGATCTTAATGAAAAAGTATTATCTCCTTTGAAAGTTAGATTGGCTTCAAATTTTGTATGCTACTTATGATCACTTAACTTTAGTATTGCCATTCACATAAACTTTATATATCAACATGCCATCAATAATTATCAGAGCAAGCGTCTTCATGTACAGTTAACATGTATACGAGTTTCCTAATTCTGTGAATACAATCTATACACTGATCTTATATCGGTATCATTTTAATCTGATGTGATTCTAATAAAACATAGTCACTTCTTTAACTCTTAAGGTTCCATTTACAACGTTCGATACAAAATTTCTACTATACGTTCGATTTGAGCTTAACTTAACCTTAAAGTTTAAATATTCACAAACTAATCTTCAAAAATATATTTGAACCTTTATATATTACTAGTAGATCTAATACTTAATGGTATTTTCCTTAATCTCTTACTTGTAAACATTAACAAATTTCTCATCATCTACTATTAGTAGCTTTCCTTCTAAATTTCACTTTAATCATATTCTATGACTTTTTGGATTAATACCCTTCCTTCAACATAAATTTTAGATTGACAAGTAATGATAATATCCCAATCATCTTAAATCTCTTTCTGTCTACTAATTACTAACTTATAGGGAATGAACACCTCCATATCATTGTTGTACTTGTATTTCATCCATATGTCTTGCAATAATTGTACTTATTCTTATGATTATCGACCAATCTTTTTATTTAAATTTATTATTATTTAACTAAGATCAAATGGAAGTCCTTCACTGTAATCACTACTTATCTCTTGATTCTTTAAGCTTAGATTCCTAAATAATTATTTTTTATCAACATTCCTTATCATCATTGTTACGCTTCAAAGTCGTAGAGTCGCAATAGTCCCATCGTGTAAACCAACCTACAACAAGGACTAACCTCACAATGCCTATCATAAATACAATTTACACAAGCGTCGACGACTCATCGCTTTGACGTAAACAGTTTATTTAAGAATTTAACTAAAATTTACAATAACGATTAAAACTTTAAGTCAATATATATAATTACATGTACATTACTGTAGAATTTCTAAGTGATTTTACATCATATCATAACAGCTAGCTAGTTTACATATTGTACATCAGTTCTTCATCCTAAAGATTCTAACAAGAGCTTAAACAAAAACTTGATCATAGACTGGTTGATTCTCACTTCCTAAACCTTCAAAAGAGAACTGACCTCTAAATAGTTGTGATGTGGCATAATTAATTAGAAGTTAAGACCTGCAAAAGAATTTATGCAAGTATAAGCAACTACAACTTAATAAGTTAAATTGGAGACTCATGAATGTATACAAGCATAATCAGGGTTACCAAGCAATTATTTTCATGAAATACAACAAATAAGTGCCATCACACAACATAGTTCAATTCGTTGTGAAATCAAAGTAATTTCACTCGCTTTAATCCGAATTGAGGAGTTTTTATGTTATATAACAGCTCACAACTAAACCTAGGTTTGTGCAATGGAAACACTGCTCCTCTTAAGACTATCCTTCGAACCAATACCCTCATCCTTATCGCTATATCTTCTCCTATTACTTAGTCCAATTAAGGATAAGGAAAAGACTAATTTGTTCTCTAGCGCTATCTTTTTCGAAGGTGTCGGTATTTGGTTAGAGAATCCTAATGATCTCCTATAGGGTTACAATGCATGTCTTTTTAAGGTATTTAAGTCAATTAGGATTATATCCGGTTTAAGATGACCAAACAATTCCATACCACTCCAATCACAACAATCATCAAACATAACACAGATTTCAACACGAAATCAGATATACAAGCACATGCATAAAACTACTTACAATCGCAATCCTACACAAACCTAAGTCTCTAAGTACTCTAAAATAGTACTCCAAAATTCAATGAAGCATTAAACCCAACTTACTTGGAATTCTGAGTCACTCTACCACTTACAACAGGTTGACTCGTTTTCATATGCCATATAATATAAATACGCTCTTTTTAGTACTTATACTTAGATGATACATATGTTAAGTTAGGATTTAACTCAATTCTCCTTATATACTTATCATTTACTAACGATTCATCTTACGTTAGTTCGGGGTTTGGTTTCCAAATTTGATTTCAATTCAGGTTCTAATTCGATTTTAACTATGAGTAATCCTAAAATACGTTTTGAATCCTAATATAAAATTAATCACATTAAGCTCGAGTATCCTAATCTCATACTAGGTCTTAATTTAGTATTTTAACCCACTTTGTACACTGTAATTTTAATCAGTATACCGGATTTACTTCCGATATAAGAAAATTTTACATTTTTTGTATAATTACCTAAAATTAATTTTTGTACCAAATTTAATATATACCGACATTCTTATTATATTATCCAATTTAACCTATTATTTTATATTTATTAAAATTCTAATTTCACATATTACTAAATTACTCACATTTACTATATAATTCAGTTTAGGTTCTAACAACGTAAATACCTTAATGGAGTGCGAGGTAAAATTCTTGAAGGAGGATGGAGTAAGGAAAGTTAACCTGCACACATTTCAAAACCTTGTGGGAAACCTAAGGTATTTGACATGTATTAAACCCGATATACTATTTGTTATAAGCTTAGTGAGTCGATTTATGAAGAGTCCAAGTGAAGAACACATACAAGTTGCAAAAAGAATTCTTCGATATTTAAAAGGTACTCTTGATTATGGCATTTTTTATACTTCTTCGAATGAGGTTCACTTAAAAGGATATTATGATAATGATTATGCCAGTGATATTGATGATTAGAAAAGTACTATCAGGTATATATTTTTCTTTAGAGAAAATGCAATTTCATGGTGTTCAAAGAAATAATCAATTGTAACACTCTCAACATGTGAATCAGAGTATGTTGCTATAACTGTCGGTACATGTCATGCGATATGGCTAAGGAGATTGCTAAGTAAACTTCATTTTGCTCAAGAAGAAGTGACTAAATTTTTTATGGATAACAAATCGATCATTGCTCTTGCTAAAAATTCGATGTTTCATGATCAGCGCAAGCATATTGATGCAATGTTTCATTTTATTCGAGATTGCATTATCAATAAGGAGGTTGAGGTAAAATACATCAAAACTCTTGATCAAATAGTTGATATTTTTATAAAAATCCTCAAAAATGATCAATTTCATCAGCTTAGAGAGATTATTGGGGTTGTGAAGAAATCAAGTTTATCGAGGGGTGGTTAGGGGGTGGTGGAAACTAAACTTAAACAATTTATAAAACTCATTTAGATTTAAAAGTATAGGAGATAATCTGTGAAAGTAATAACATGTACTCGAATGATCGAATTTTGCTATTATTAGTAATGGTATAAATTTAATCATCCAAGTTAATCATTTTTATTTTTAGTGAATTGTGATGGTATAAATACCTCATAAAGGGATGTTTAAAAGTATAGAATTAATGAAGAATAAAATGAATGATTACATACATATCCTCTTCTCTCTGTCTTTTACATGAACCTATGTCTATGTCTATGTAATTTAATAAAAGCCGACCTGCTTCCAACAGGGCCTTAGCCCTTATTACGATTCAAGTTCCATTATCGTGTATATGCCATGTTGCTTCTAACTTATGAAAGTCTTTTTCTCCATGTTGCGTAAAAACATAAAAATGTTTAAATGACGGATAGACTGTGATGTGTTTACTTTTCGATTCAATTACTATATAAAAATAAAAGTACAAATTAAAAGGGAAATTTATATTATAAGTTCAAGTCAAATCCTGGGACAATATTTATTAAATAAGCCGACCTTCTTAGTATTCTAAATCAAACCCTAATAATATAACCTTAAATGTGACATAATCCCATCCTTAGTTGTGCGCACATTCTTTTCTCACACATGATACTCAAGGCTTGTCCAAAAGTTCTACGAACAGTGAAAGTTCCTCGATCGTGCAGCTTATCGAAATGATCATAACTTTGCTTGTGCATCATAAGTACCTTCTTCTTCTTCTGCCCAGGTGTATGCTGTGGTTGTGATGGCGGCAGCGGCTTTTGCCACTTTGTTATCTTCCGTCTTTGCACTTCTGGAGGAATAAAAATCGCCTTGTTGATATCTTGAAGAACATCCGTTTCGGAATCGTAGCGATTGGATGACTTATAGAACATATGGAACACTTTCAAGCATGCTAGATGGATGAGTTTGATGGATTTCGGCATAGCACCGTTGTCATCGTCGAAATCATTCGTTAGGATGTGTTGAAGGAACTGTTTCTTCCTTTCGTTTAGGAGCATTTGTGCATGTGAAATCGCATCTTCCATGTTGGCTTCTGGGTTCTCCTTCGAGTAGAGCAAGAGATAGTTCACGTTTCCTTCCCTTTGTTCCTTCTGCAATTAATACCACGTGATATGATAAACCGATGGTTAATATCGTTATGTATTAGGTTTTCAAAAAGAATAGGAAATCGTCAAATAATCTTAAAAATGCACTTAATTTACATATCCCAAATGAAGAAAAGATTTTCATGGCTAGTTAGGTCAAGGATCATTGGAACAACAAATTATATGTTCATGTAAGCGCCAAATTTAATTATATTTATTACACTATACAATGGTGGATTTCATAATTATAAGAGTTTCTCTTCCCAAGTTACGAGATTAAGAAGCTCTTCAGGTTACTTTCTTAGGGTTTCTTTGTGAAAAATCTGGAAAAGTGATTCTCTTGGAGCCTTCGATGGGACATAGCGGAGTCCTTCACTAAGAAGCGGTCCTCTATGAAGAACAACATAGTATATGTTCGTAAAATAATAAATAAAATTCATTAAAAATATCTATTATATCGTACGATAATGTTTTTAGAAATAAAATAGAGATTCTTGGAAACGTTTTATAGATATCGATTTCTACCATTATTAGCTTTATCTTTTTCATGTATCTAGCACATTCTTAAATTTGTTTAATTCATAAATAGTCTGTAAAGTTGATGGAAAGATTTGAAGAAGAAAAATATTTATTATGGTTTGGAAAATCAAAACTAGGCATGCCGGTTTGGAAAAAAAGAAAAAGAAAAAAGAAGGATTACTTGGAAAAAAATATGTAAGGTTACTCAGAGAAAACTTACCAAATAACTCTGTAAGTCATTCAGCAATCTAGAAGTCACCATAAGCAGCTTTGTAGTATTTGGGTAAGGGGCTGTCCAAATCTTATGATAAGGAGTTTTCATATGTAGAAAACATGTTGCTGGAAGGACCATAGTGTGTGCGGCTACTGATGTCATGGCAGTAGTCAGATATTCATTTGTAGATGGTGAACATCCACCTTGTCCCCATTTTGCTTCCTTACGCCATGCCTCAAATGTTTCATGCCACTGAAAAAAAATATAGAAATAGTTAATATCCTCTAAATTATTGATAGGTAAAATAAAATCTAACGAGATTTTTAAAATATGACTTTTTACCTCGTTATAATTTTAAAGATATAAGACCACGCCATCACGACTCCTCTTTCATTATACCCTTCAAATAATTGATAGGTATAAATAAATCTACTAATTTTTGAAATTCGACTTTACCTCTTAGTAATTCTTAAAAATATATACTTAAATTTTCAAACTTAGTTCATTAGGATCCTTTGTTATACTTTTGAGATTTTAATAGAAAAAATATTTATTATATATTATATATCACATGTTATATATACATAAAGTATAAATATTAATATAACTAATAATAGAATAAATAATTTTTAAATTATTTATCATGTATAACTTTTACATATCATATATATTAATATCTTATTGATATTTATAAATTATATATGTAAAATATATTGAGTGTGTTACCTATTCAATTTTTTCTCATTTTAGTAGCTTTTTTTTGGATAACTTGGCTTTTTTTTTTTCCTTTTTTAAGTCAGCTTTTCACATTTATCCTTTGACATAATCATAAGCCAGTGTAGAATAGATTGACTACATATTGGAAGCAAGAAAAACGTACTAAACGTTGAAGCTTGTCTCTTATGCCGTGTCTTCCTTTTTGGAAACATTTGTCTGCAACTTCTGTGACGAGATCATCAAGAGCATCGAATATAATCTTACTAAGTCCATGTAAGCCTTCATTATTCCATCTGTATTTAAGGGGAAAAAAAAAAAGAAAAGAAAAAGAACAGAAATAAGATGATAGAATTAAGAATTGAATTCTAGCATATAGATTGATATTTCTTAATAGAAAAAAGTGCAAAATTTTCATAACTCTTTTGGCTAATCTTTTAAATCTTTCCAAATGTTCAACTATAAGTTGTAAAAGACTTCATAAAATTGTGATTATATAAATAATGTAAACATTCATGGCTACCTCTAATGATGACACGTGGATTGATATGTTCATAAATAATTTTAATTATATATGGATTATTTTAAAATGCTTAGTACCATCTATCATCACTCAAAAATGAAATAAAAACTTACAACCTATTTGATGGAGCATTGTTGTTTGTATGTCATTTGTGTTGCTTCTTTATTAAATCGAACATGCAACGATAAGATCTCTTATTAATTAATAGAGACGATGATTAAGCTTACTTTCTCACTGCATCAGTAAGTTTGTCCAGCTCTTCCAAAGGAGCTTCCTCGTCAAAGAAATCATCTGCCACTGTTACCATTACAGCACTTTTAGCTACCAACGTCCGTACGTATGAATTGTAAGGAAGGGAGGTGCTCGATGCAATGGCGAAATAACAATACGTTGTTTTCTCCCTAACAAATCCCATATCGCAAAGCCCATTGATCTTAGACCACCTGCTTTCTCATCAGCAATTACAAACTCATCAACCTTTCTAATTATTCCAGACTGCAGTTCATGTTATGGGTTCATGGATTCATATTTTATATGGTGCAGAATTCGTGATAGTACCAAAATATATGAAATTGAATAGAAATGATCAATAATTAATTTATAATATAATCATATTTATTTATATCATAATTATGCAGCTTTTTTATCTCATATTGTGCTGCGTGTACTGTGTTTTTCGTATAATTATGTTGCTAATTTTATGTTTTGACATTCGTGTGTTATCGTATGTTATCAATAATTTTTGTCAACCAGTCACGTGCAACAAATTCATGCTAAAAAGTTAAATTAAGCGATACTGACCTTTTAACTTCCTCAAGCTCATCTCGGTATATTGATTGTCGATGAACATAGTTTTGAT